>JANJXV010001818.1:0-71914 GCA_024803745.1 Megascapheus bottae | reverse complement strand
CATTCTGTGACTTCACACACCTCCATTCTATGACTTCACACACCTCCATTGTGACTTCACACACCTCCATTCTATGAGTTTACACACCTCCATTCTGACTTCACACACCTCCATTCTAAGACTTCACACACCTCCATTCTGTGACTTCACACACCTACATTGTGACTGACAGACCTCCATTCTATGAGTTCACACAAATGCATTGTGAATTCAAACACCTCCATTCTATGACTTCAAACACCTCCATTCTGTGACTTCACACACCTCCATTCTATGACTTCACACACCTCCATTGTGACTTCACACACCTCCATTCTATGAGTTTTACACACCTCCATTCTGACTTCACACACCTCCATTCTATGACTTCACACACCTCCATTCTGTGACTTCACACACCTACATTGTGACTTCACAGACCTCCATTCTATGAGTTCACACAAATGCATTGTGAATTCACACACCTCCATTCTATGACTTCACACACCTCCATTCTCACTTCACACACCTCCATTCTGACTTCACACACCTCAATTCTGTGACTTCAAACAACTCCATTCTATGATTTCACACACCTCCATTCTATGAGATCACACACCACATTTTGACTTCACACACCTCCATTCTATGACTTCACACACCTTCATTCTTACTTCAGAAACATCCATTCCATGACTTCACACACCTCCATTCTGTGACTTCACACACCTCCATTCTGAGTTCACACACCCCCATTCTGTGACTTCACACACCTTCAATATTTGACTTGACACACCTCCATTCTATTACTTCACACACCTCCATTCTATGACTTCACACACCTCCATTCTATGACTTCACACAACTCCATTCTGTGACTTCACACACCTCCATTCTATGACTTCACACACCTCCATTCTGTGACTTCACACACCTACATTGTGACTTCACAGACCTCCATTCTATGAGTTCACACAAATGCATTGTGAATTCACACACCTCCATTCTATGACTTCACACTCCTCCATTCTGACTTCACACAACTCCATTCTGACTTCACACACCTCAATTCTGTGACTTCACACATCTCCATTCTATGATTTCACAACACCTCCATTCTATGACTTCACACACCTCCATTCTATGACTTCACCACACCTCCTTTCTTAGTTGACACACCTCCAATCTATGAGTTCACACACCTCCAATCTGACTTCACACACCTCCATTCTATGACTTCACACACCTCCATTCTGTGACTTCAAAAACCTCCATTCTATGACTTCACACACCTCCATTGTGACTTCACACACCATCATTCTATGAGTTCACACACCGCCATTCTGACTTCACTCACCTCCTTTCTATGACTTCACACAGCTCCATTCTGACTTCACACAGCTCCATTCTATGACTTCGCACACATCTATTCTGACTTCACACACCTCCATTCTGTGA
Source organism: Megascapheus bottae (assembly GCA_024803745.1). Classification (NCBI taxonomy): domain Eukaryota; kingdom Metazoa; phylum Chordata; class Mammalia; order Rodentia; family Geomyidae; genus Megascapheus; species Megascapheus bottae. The sequence goes on along the minus strand of JANJXV010001818.1, from coordinate 70,477 downwards.
CTTCACACACCTCCATTCTATGACTTCACACACCTCCATTCTATGACTTCACACACCCCCATTGTGTGACTTCACACACCTGCATTCTATGACTTCACACACCTCCATTCTGTGACTTCACACACCTCCATTCTGACTTCACACAGCTCCATTCTATGACTTCACACACCTCCATTCTGTGCCTTCACACACCTCCATTCTATGACTTAACACACCTTCATTCTTACTTAACAAACATCCATTCTATGACTTCACACACCTCCATTCTATGACTTCACTCACCTCCATTCTATGACTTCACACACCTCCATTCTGTGACTTCACACAACTCCATTCTGAGTTCACACACCTCCATTCTGTGACTTCACACACCTCCAATCTGACTTCACACAGCTCCATTCTATGACTTCACACACCTCCATTCTGTGCCTTCACACACCTTCATTCTATGACTTAACACACCTTCATTCTTACTTAACAAACATCCATTCTATGACTTCACACACCTCCATTCTATGACTTCACACACCTCCATTCTATGACTTCAAACACCTCCATTCTGTGACTTCACACACCTCCATTCTGAGTTCACACACCTCCATTCTCTGACTTCACACACCTCCAATCTGACTTCACACAGCTCCATTCCATGACTTCACACACCTCCATTCTGTGACTTCACACACCTCCATTCTATGACTTCACACACCTCCATTGTGACTTCACACACCTCCATTCTATGAGTTTACACACCTCCATTCTGACTTCACACACCTCCATTCTATGACTTCACACACCTCCATTCTGTGACTTCACACACCTACATTGTGACTGACAGACCTCCATTCTATGAGTTCACACAAATGCATTGTGAATTCACACACCTCCATTCTATGACTTCACACACCTCCATTCTTTGACTTCACACACCTCCATTCTATGACTTCACACACCTCCATTGTGACTTCACACACCTCCATTCTATGAGTTTACACACCTCCATTCTGACTTCACACACCTCCATTCTATGACTTCACACACCTCCATTCTGTGACTTCACACACCTACATTGTGACTTCACAGACCTCCATTCTATGAGTTCAAACAAATGCATTGTGAATTCACACACCTCCATTCTATGACTTCACACACCTCCATTCTGACTTCACACACCTCCATTCTGTGACTTCAAACAACTCCATTCTATGATTTCACACACCTCCATTCTATGAGATCACACACCACCATTTTGACTTCACACACCTCCATTCTGTGACTTCACACACCTTCATTCTTACTTCAGAAACATCCATTCTATGACTTCACACACCTCCATTCTGTGACTTCTCACACCTCCATTCTGAGTTCACACACCCCCATTCTGTGACTTCACACACCTTCAATCTTTGACTTGACACACCTCCATTCTATTACTTCACACACCTCCATTCTATGACTTCACAAACCTCCAATATATGACTTCACACACCTCCATTCTGTGACTTCACACACCTCCATTCTATGACTTCACACACCTCCATTCTGTGTCTTCACACACCTATATTGTGACTTCACAGACCTCCATTCTATGAGTTCACACAAATGCATTGTGAATTCACACACCTCCATTCTATGACTTCACACACCTCCATTCTGTGACTTCACACACCTCCATTCCATGACTTCACACACCTCCATTGTGACTTCACACACCTCCATTCTATGAGTTTACACACCTTCATTCTGACTTCACACACCTCCATTCTATGACTTCACACACCTCCATTCTGTGACTTCACACACCTACATTGTGACTTCACAGACCTCCATTCTATGAGTTCACACAAATGCATTGTGAATTCACACACCTCCATTCTATGACTTCACACACCACCATTCTGTGACTTCACACACCTCCATTCCATGACTTCACACACCTCCATTGTGACTTCACACACCTCCATTCTATGAGTTTACACACCTTCATTCTGACTTCACACACCTCCATTCTATGACTTCACACACCTCCATTCTGACTTCACACACCTCCATTCTGACTTCACACACCTCAATTCTGTGACTTCAAACAACTCCATTCTATGATTTCACACACCTCCATTATATGAGATCACACACCACCATTTTGACTTCACACACCTCCATTCTATGACTTCACACACCTTCATTCTTACTTCAGAAACATCCATTCTATGACTTCACACACCTCCATTCTGTGACTTCACAAACCTCCATTCTGAGTTCACACACCCCCATTCTGTGACTTCACACACCTTCAATCTTTGACTTGACACACCTCCATTCTATTACTTCACACACCTCCATTCTATGACTTCACAAACCTCCAATATATGACTTCACACACCTCCATTCTGTGACTTCACACACCTCCATTCTATGACTTCACACACCTCCATTCTGTGTCTTCACACACCTACATTGTGACTTCACAGACCTCCATTCTATGAGTTCACACAAATGCATTGTGAATTCACGCACCTCCATTCTATGACTTCACACACCTCCATTCTGACTTCACACACCTCCATTCTGACTTCACACACCTCAATTCTGTGACTTCACACACCTCCATTCTATGATTTCACACACCTCCCTTCTATGACTTCACACACCTCCATTCTATGACTTCACACACCTCATTTCTGAGTTGACACACCTCCAATCTATGACTTCACACACCTCCATTCTGACTTCACACACCTCCATTCTATGACTTCACACACCTCCATTCTGTGCTTCAAAAACCTCCATTCTATGACTTCACACACCTCCATTGTGACTTCACACACCATCATTCTATGAGTTCACACACCGCCATTCTGACTTCACTCACCTCCATTCTATGACTTCACACAGCTCCATTCTGACTTCACACAGCTCCATTCTATGACTTCGCACACATCTATTCTGACTTCACACACCTCCATTCTGTGACTTCACACACCTCCATTCTATGACTTCACACACCTCCATTCTATGACTTCACACACCCCCATTGTGTGACTTCACACACCTCCATTCTATGACTTCATACACCTCCATTCTATGACTTCACACACCTCCATTCTGACTTCACACACCTCCATTCTATGACTTCACAAACTCCATCTGACTTCACACACCTCCATTCCATGACTTCACACACCTCAATTCGATGACTTCACACACCTCCATTCTTTGACTGCATGCACCTCCATTCTATGAGTTCACACACCTCCATTCTGTGACTTCACACACCTTTATTGTTTGACTTCACACACCTCCATTCTTTGACTTCACACACCTCCATTCCATGACTTCACACACCTCCATTCTATGAGTTCACACACCTCCATTCTATGATTCACACACCTCCATTTTGACTTCACACACCTCCATTCTTTCACTTCATACACCTTCGTTCTCACTTCAGAAACATCCATTCTATGGCTTCAGGCACCTCCATTCTATGACTTCACAAACCTCCGTTCTGTGACCACACACCTCCATTCTGAGTTCCCACACCTCCATTCTGTGACTTCACACACCTCCAATCTGACTTCACACAGCTCCATTCCATGACTTCACACACCTCCATTCTGTGACTTCACACACCTCCATTCTATGACTTCACACACCTCCATTGTGACTTCACACACCTCCATTCTATGAGTTTACACACCTCCATTCTGACTTCACACACCTCCATTCTAAGACTTCACACACCTCCATTCTGTGACTTCACACACCTACATTGTGACTGACAGACCTCCATTCTATGAGTTCACACAAATGCATTGTGAATTCAAACACCTCCATTCTATGACTTCAAACACCTCCATTCTGTGACTTCACACACCTCCATTCTATGACTTCACACACCTCCATTGTGACTTCACACACCTCCATTCTATGAGTTTACACACCTCCATTCTGACTTCACACACCTCCATTCTATGACTTCACACACCTCCATTCTGTGACTTCACACACCTACATTGTGACTTCACAGACCTCCAGTCTATGAGTTCACACAAATGCATTGTGAATTCACACACCTCCATTCTATGACTTCACACACCTCCATTCTCACTTCACACACCTCCATTCTGACTTCACACACCTCAATTCTGTGACTTCAAACAACTCCATTCTATGATTTCACACACCTCCATTCTATGAGATCACACACCAACATTTTGACTTCACACACCTCCATTCTATGACTTCACACACCTTCATTCTTACTTCAGAAACATCCATTCCATGACTTCACACACCTCCATTCTGTGACTTCACACACCTCCATTCTGAGTTCACACACCCCCATTCTGTGACTTCACACACCTTCAATCTTTGACTTGACACACCTCCATTCTATTACTTCACACACCTCCATTCTATGACTTCACACACCTCCATTCTATGACTTCACACAACTCCATTCTGTGACTTCACACACCTCCATTCTATGACTTCACACACCTCCATTCTGTGACTTCACATACCTACATTGTGACTTCACAGACCTCCATTCTATGAGTTCACACAAATGCATTGTGAATTCACACACCTCCATTCTATGACTTCACACTCCTCCATTCTGACTTCACACAACTCCATTCTGACTTCACACACCTCAATTCTGTGACTTCACACATCTCCATTCTATGATTTCACACACCTCCATTCTATGACTTCACACACCTCCATTCTATGACTTCACACACCTCCTTTCTTAGTTGACACACCTCCAATCTATGAGTTCACACACCTCCAATCTGACTTCACACACCTCCATTCTATGACTTCACACACCTCCATTCTGTGACTTCAAAAACCTCCATTCTATGACTTCACACACCTCCATTGTGACTTCACACACCATCATTCTATGAGTTCACACACCGCCATTCTGACTTCACTCACCTCCTTTCTATGACTTCACACAGCTCCATTCTGACTTCACACAGCTCCATTCTATGACTTCGCACACATCTATTCTGACTTCACACACCTCCATTCTATGACTTCACACACCTCCATTCTATGACTTCACACACCCCCATTGTGTGACTTCACACACCTGCATTCTATGACTTCACACACCTCCATTCTGTGACTTCACACACCTCGATTCTGAGTTCACACACCTCCATTTTGTGATTTCACACACCTACATTCTCATACTTCACACACCTCCATTCTATGACTTCACACACCTAAATTCTATGAGTTCACACACCTCCATTCTATGACTTCACACACCGCCATTCTGCGACTTCACACACCTCCATTCTACGACTTCACACACCTCCATTCTGTGACTTCACACACCTCCATTCTATGACCTCACAGACCTCCATTCTATGACTTCGCACACCTGCATTGTGACTTCACATACCTCCATTCTATGAGTTCTCACACCTCCATTTTGACTTCACACACCTCCATTCTATGACTTCACACACCTCCATTCTGACTTCACACACCTCCATTCTATGACTTCACACAACTCCATCTGACTTCACACACCTCCATTCCATGACTTCACACACCTCCATTCGATGACTTCACACACCTCCATTCTTTGACTGCATGCACCTCCATTCTATGATTTCACACACCTCCATTCTGTGACTTCACACACCTTTATTGTTTGACTTCACACACCTCCATTCTTTGACTTCACACACCTCCATTCCATGACTTCACACAGCTCCATTCTATGAGTTCACACACCTCCATTCTATGATTCACACACCTCCATTTTGACTTCACACACCTCCATTCTTTCACTTCATACACCTTCGTTCTCACTTCAGAAACATCCATTCTATGGCTTCAGGCACCTCCATTCTATGACTTCACAAACCTCCGTTCTGTGACCACACACCTCCATTCTGAGTTCCCACACCTCCATTCTGTGACTTCACTCACCTCCATCCTGACTTCACACACCTCCATTCTGACTTCTCAAACCTCAATTCTTTGACTTCACACACCTCCATTCTATGATTTCACACTCTTCCATTCTATGAATTCACACACCTCCATTCTATGACTTCACACACCCCATTTCTGAGTTGACACGCCTCCATTCTGTGATTTCACACACCTCCAATTTGACTTCACACTCCCCCATTCTATGACTTCACACACCCTCATTGTGACTTTACACACTCCATTCTATGAGTTCACACACCTCCATTCTGACTTCACACACTTCCATTCTATGGCTTCACACAGCTGCATTCTGACTTCAGACACCGCCATTTGTGACTTCACACACCACAATTTTGACTTCAAACACCTTCATTCTGTGACTTCACACACCTCCATTCTGTGACTTCACACACCTCCATTTTGACTTCTCACACTTCCATTCTTTGACTTAACACACCTGCATTCTGTGACTTCACACAATTCCTTTCTATGACTTCACACACCTCCATTCTTTGACTTCACACACCTCCATTGTGAGTTCACACATCTCCATTCTGTGACTTCACACACCTCCATTCTGTGACTTTACACACCTCCATTCTATGATTTCTCACACCTCCATTCTATTAATTCACACACCTCCATTCTGTGACTTCACACAACACCATTCTATGACTTCCCACACCTCCATTCTGTGACTTCACACACCTCCACTCTGAGTTCACAAACCTCCATTCTGTGACTTAACGCACCTTCATTCTGTGACTTCACACACCTCCATTCTATGACTTCACACACCTCCATTCTATGAGTTCACACACCTCCATACTATGACTTCACACACCTCCAGTCTTTGACTTCACACCCCTCGATTCTGTGACTTCACACACCTCCATTCTGTAACTTCACACACCTCCATTGTGACTTCCCACACCTCTAATCTGTGTTCACACACCTCCGTTCTGACTTCACACACCTCCATTCTATGACTTCACACACCTCCATTCTGTGACTTCACACACCTCGATTCTGAGTTCAAACACCTCCGTTCTGTGACTTAACACACCTCCATTCTGTGACTTCACACACCTCCATTCTGTGACTTCACACACCTCCATTCTGTGACTTCACACACCTCCATTCTGACTTCACACAGCTCCATTCTATGACTTCACACACCTCCATTCTGTGCCTTCACACACCTCCATTCTATGACTTAACACACCTTCATTCTTACTTAACAAACATCCATTCTATGACTTCACACACCTCCATTCTATGACTTCACACACCTCCATTCTATGACTTCACACACCTCCATTCTGTGACTTCACACAACTCCATTCTGAGTTCACACACCTCCATTCTGTGACTTCACACACCTCCAACCTGATTTCACACAGCTCCATTCCATGACTTCACACACATCCATTCTGTGACTTCACACACCTCCATTCTATGACTTCACACACCTCCATTGTGACTTCACACACCTCCATTCTATGAGTTTACACACCTCCATTCTGACTTCACACACCTCCATTCTATGACTTCACACACCTCCATTCTGTGACTTCACACACCTACATTGTGACTTCACAGACCTCCATTCTATGATTTCACACAAATGCATTGTGAATTCACACACCTCCATTCTATGACTTCACACACCTCCATTCTGACTTCACACACCTCCATTCTGACTTCACACACCTCAATTCTGTGACTTCACACAACTCCATTCTATGATTTCACACACCTCCATTCTATGACTTCACACACCTCCATTCTATGACTTCACACACCTCCTTTCTGAGTTGACACACCTCCATTCTATGACTTCACACACCTCCAATCTGACTTCACACAGCTCCATTCTATGACTTCACACACCTCCATTCTGTGACTTCACACACCTCCATTCTATGACTTCACCCACCTCCATTGTGACTTCACACACCTCCATTCTATGAGTTCACACACCTCCATTCTGACTTCACACACCTCAATTCTATGACTTCACACACCTCCATTCTGACTTCACACACTTCCAGGCTATGACTTCACACAACTCCATTCTGACTTCACACACCTCCATTCTAGGACTTCACACACCTCCATTATATGACTACACACCTCCATTCTGTGACTTCACACACCTCCATTCTATGACTTCACACACCTCCAATTTGACTTCACACAGCTCCATTCTATGACTTCACACACCTCCATTCTGACTTCACACACCTCCATTCTATGACTTCACACAACTCCATCTGACTTCACACACCTCCATTCCATGACTTCACACACCTCCATTCGATGAATTCACACACCTCCATTCTTTGTCTTCATGCACCTCCATTCTATGAGTTCACACACCTCCATTCTGTGACTTCACACACCTTTATTGTTTGACTTCACACACCTCCATTCTTTGACTTCACACACCTACATTCCATGACTTCAGACACCTCCATTCTATGAGTTCACACACTTCTATTCTATGAGTTCACACACCTCCATTTTCACTTCACCCACCTCCATCCTGACTTCACACACCTCAATTCTTTGACTTCACACACCTCCATTCTATGATTTCACACTATTCCATTCTATGAATTCACACACCTCCATTCTATGACTTCACACACCTCATTTCTGAGTTGACACCCTCCATTCTGTGATTTCACACACCTCCAATTTGACTTCACACACCCCCATTCTATGACTTCACACACCCCCATTGTAACTTCACACACTCCATTCTATGAGTTCACACACCTCCATTCTGACTTCACACACCTCCATTCTATGGCTTCACACAGCTGCATTCAGACTTAAGACACCTTCATTCTGTGACTTCACACACCTCCATTTTTACTTCACACACGTCCATTCTTTGACTTAACACACCTGCATTCTGTGACTTCACACACGACCATTGTTTGACTTCACACACCTATATTCTTGGACTACACACACCTCCATTCCATGACTTCACACATCTCCATTTTATGAGTTCACACACCTACATTTTGACTTCACACACCTCAATTCCGTGACTTCACACACCTCAATTCTCACTTCACACACCTCCATTCTATGACTTCACACAATTCCATTCTATGACTTCACACACCTCCATTCTTTGACTTCACACACCTCCATTGTGAGTTCACACACCTCCATTCTGTGACTTCACACACCTCCATTCTGTGACTTCACACACCTCCATTCTGTGACTTCACACACCTCCATTCTATGATTTCTCACACCTCCATTCTATTAATTCACACAACTCCATTCTGTGACTTCACACAACTCCATTCTATGACTTCCCACACCTTCATTCTGTGACTTCACACACCTCCATTCTGAGTTCACAAACCTCCATTCTGTGACTTAACGCACCTTCATTCTGTGACTTCACACACCTCCAATCTATGACTTCACACATCTCCATTCTATGAGTTCACACACCTCCAGTCTTTGACTTCACACCCCTCCATTCTGTGACTTCACACACCTCCATTCTATAACTTCACACACCTCCATTGTGACTTCCCACACCTCCAATCTGAGTTCACACACCTCCGTTCTGACTTCACACACTTCCATTCTATGACTTCATACACCTCCGTTCTGTGACTTCACACACCTCAATTCTGTGACTTCACACGCCTCCATTATGACTTCACACACCTCCATTCTATGACTTCACACACCTCCAATCTATGACTTCAAACACGTAGATTATGTGACTTCACAAACCTCCATTCTGAGTTCACACACCTCCACTCTGTGACTTAACACACCTCCATTCTCTGACTTCACACACCTCCATTCTGAGTTCAAACACCTCCATTCTGTGACTTCACACACCTCCATTCTGACTTCACACAGCTCCATTCTCTGACTTCACACACCTCCATTCTGTGCCTTCACACACCTCCATTCTATGACTTATCACACCTTCATTCTTACTTAACAAACATCCATTCTATGACTTCACACACCTCCATTCTATGACTTCACACACCTCCATTCTGTGACTTCACAAACCTCCATTCTGAGTTCACACACCTCCATTCTGTGACTTCACACACCTCAAACCTGACTCCACACAGCTCCATTCTATGACTTCACACACCTCCATTCTGTGACTTCACACACCTCCATTCTATGACTTCACCCACCTCCATTGTGACTTCACACACCTCCATTCTATGAGTTCACACACCTCCATTCTGACTTCACACACCTCCATTCTATGACTTCACACACCTCCATTCTGACTTCACACACCTCCATTCTATGACTTCACACAACTCCATTCTGACCTCACATACCTCCATTCTGTGACTTCACACACCTCCATTATATGACTTCACACACCTCCATTCTGTGACTTCACACACCTCCATTCTATGACTTCACACACCTCCATTCTGTGACTTCACACACGTACATTTTGACTTTACAGACCTCCATTCTATGAGTTCACACAAATGCATTGTGAATTCACACACCTCCATTCTATGACTTCACACACCTCCATTCTGACTTCACACACCTCCATTCTGACTTCACACACCTCAATTCTGTGACTTCGCACACCTCCATTCCATGAGTTCACACACCTCCATTCTATGAGTTCACACACCACCATTTTGACTTCACACACCTCCATTCTATGACTTCACACACCTTCATTCTTACTTCAGAAACATCCATTCTATGACTTCACACACCTCCATTCTGTGACTTCACACACCTCCATTCTGAGTTCACACAGCCCCATTCTATGACTTCACACACGCTCAATCTGTGACTTGACAAACCTCCATTTTATTACTTCACACACCTCCATTCTATGACTTCACAAACCTCCAATATATGACTTCACACACCTCCATTCTGTGACTTCACACACCTACATTCTATGACTTCACACACCTCCATTCTGTGACTTCACATACCTACATTGTGACTTCACAGACCTCCATTCTATGAGTTCACACAAATGCATTGTGAATTCACACACCTCCATTCTATGACTTCACACACGTCCATTCTGACTTCACACACCTCCATTCTGACTTCACACACCTCCATTCTGTGACTTCACACACCTCCATTCTATGACTTCACACACCTCCATTCTATGACTTCACACACCTCCATTCTATGACTTCACACACCTCCTTTCTGAGTTGACACACCTCCATTCTATGACTTCACACACCTCCAATTTGACTTCACACACCTCCATTCTATGACTTCACACACCTCCATTCTGTGACTTCAAAAACCTCCATTCTATGACTTCACACACCTCCATTGTGACTTCACACACCATCACTCTATGAGTTCACACACCGCCTTTCTGACTTCACTCACCTCCATTCTATGACTTCACACAGCTCCATTCTGACTTCACACAGCTCCATTCTATCACTTCGCACACATCTGTTCTGACTTCACACACCTCCATTCTGTGACTTCACACACCTCCATTCTATGACTTCACACACCTCCATTCTATGACTTCACACACCCCCATTGTGTGACTTCACACACCTCCATTCTATGACTTCACACACCTCCATTCTGTGACTTCACACACCACGATTTTGAGTTCACACACCTCCATTTTGTGATTTCACACACCTCCATTCTCTGACTTCACACACCTCTATTCTATGACTTCACACACCTAAATTCTATGACTTCACACAGCTCCATTCTATGAGTTCACACACCTCCATTCTGACTTCACACACCTCCATTCTATGACTTCACACACCTCCATTCTGACTTCACACAACTCCATTCTATGACTTCACACAACTCCATCTGACTTCACACACCTCCATTCCACGACTTCACACACCTCCATTCGATGACTTCACACACCTCCATTCTTTGACTGCATGCACCTCCATTCTATGAGTTCACACACCTCCATTCTGTGACTTCACACACCTTTATTGTTTGACTTCACACACCTCCATTCTTTGACTTCACACACCTCCATTCCATGACTTCACACAGCTCCATTCTATGAGTTCACACACCTCCATTCTATGATTCACACACCTCCATTTTGACTTCACACACCTCCATTCTTTGACTTCATACACCTTCGTTCTCACTTCAGAAACATCCATTCTATGACTTCAGGCACCTCCATTCTATGACTTCACAAACCTCCGTTCTGTGACCACACACCTCCATTCTGAGTTCCCACACCTCCATTCTGTGACTTCACCCACCTCCATCCTGACTTCACACACCTCCATTCTGACTTCACAAACCTCAATTCTTTGACTTCACACACCTCCATTCTATGATTTCACACTCTTCCATTCTATGAATTCACACACCTCCATTCTATGACTTCACACCTCATTTCTGAGTTGACACACCTCCATTCTGTGATTTCACACACCTCCAATTTGACTTCACACACCCCCATTCTATGACTTCACACACCCCCATTGTAACTTCACACACTCCATTCTATGAGTTCACACACCTCCATTCTGACTTCACACACCTCCATTCTATGGCTTCACACAGCTGCATTCAGACTTCAGACACCTTCATTCTGTGACTTCACACACCTCCATTTTTACTTCACACACGTCCATTCTTTGACTTAACACACCTGCATTCTGTGACTTCACACACGACCATTGTTTGACTTCACACACCTATATTCTTGGACTACACACACCTCCATTCCATGACTTCACACATCTCCATTTTATGAGTTCACACACCTACATTTTGACTTCACACACCTCCATTCTATGACTTCACACACCTTCATTCTACTTCAGAAACATCCATTCTATGACTTCACACACCTCCATTCTATGACTTCACACACCTCCATTCTGTGACTTCACACACCTCCATTCTGAGTTCACACACCTCAATTCCATGACTTCACACACCTCAATTCTCACTTCACACACCTCCATTCTATGACTTCACACAATTCCATTCTATGACTTCACACACCTCCATTCTTTGACTTCACACACCTCCATTGTGAGTTCACACACCTCCATTCTGGGAGTTCACACACCTCCATTCTGTGACTTCACACACCTCCATTCTGTGACTTCACACACCTCCATTCTATGATTTCTCACACCTCCTTTCTATTAATTCACACAACTCCATTCTGTGACTTCACACAACTCCATTCTATGACTTCCCACACCTTCATTCTGTGACTTCACACACCTCCATTCTGAGTTCACAAACCTCCATTCTGTGACTTAACGCACCTTCATTCTGTGACTTCACACACCTCCATTCTATGAGTTCACACACCTCCAGTCTTTGACTTCACACCCCTCCATTCTGTGACTTCACACACCTCCATTCTATAACTTCACACACCTCCATTGTGACTTCCCACACCTCCAATCTGAGTTCACACACTTCCGTTCTGACTTCACACACTTCCATTCTATGACTTCACAAACCTCCGTTCTGTGACTTCACACACCTCAATTCTGTGACTTCACACGCCTCCATTATGACTTCACACACCTCCATTCTATGACTTCACACACCTCCAATCTATGACTTCACACACGTAGATTCTGTGACTTCACAAACCTCCATTCTGAGTTCACACACCTCCACTCTGTGACTTAACACACCTCCATTCTCTGACTTCACACACCTCCATTCTGAGTTCAAACACCTCCATTCTGTGACTTCACACACCTCCATTCTGACTTCACACAGCTCCATTCTATGACTTCACACACCTCCATTCTGTGCCTTCACACACCTCCATTCTATGACTTATCACACCTTCATTCTTACTTAACAAACATCCATTCTATGACTTCACACACCTCCATTCTATGACTTCACACACCTCCATCCTGTGACTTCACACACCTCAATTCTGTGACTTCACACACCTCCATTATGACTTCACACACATCCATTCCATGACTTCACACACCTCCATTCTATGACTTCACACACCTCCATTCTGTGACTTCAAAAACCTCCATTCTGAGTTCACACACCTCCATTCTGTGACTTCACACACCTCCAATCTGACTCCACAGAGCTCCATTCTATGACTTCACACACCTACATTCTGTGACTTCACACACCTCCATTCTATGACTTCACCCACCTCCATTGTGACTTCACACACCTCCATTCTGACTTCACACACCTCCATTCTATGACTTCACACACCTCCATTCTGACTTCACACACCTCCATTCTATGACTTCACACAACTCCATTCTGACCTCACATACCTCCATTCTGTGACTTCACACACCTCCATTATATGACTTCACACACCTCCATTCTGTGACTTCACACACCTCCATTCTATGACTTCACACACCTCGATTCTGTGACTTCACGCACGTACATTTTGACTTTACAGACCTCCATTCTATGAGTTCACACAAATGCATTGTGAATTCACACACCTCCATTCTATGACTTCACACACCTCCATTCTGACTTCACACACCTCCATTCTGACTTCACACACCTCAATTCTGTGACTTCACACACCTCCATTCCATGAGTTCACACACCTCCATTCTATGAGTACACACACCACCATTTTGACTTCACACACCTCCATTCTATGACTTCACACACCTTCATTCTTACTTCAGAAACATCCATTCTATGACTTCACACACCTCCATTCTGTGACTTCACACACCTCCATTCTGAGTTCACACACCCCCATTCTATGACTTCACAGACGCTCAATCTGTGACTTGACACACCTCCATTTTATTAATTCACACACCTCCATTCTATGACTTCACAAACCTCCAATATATGACTTCACACACCTCCATTCTGTGACTTCACACACCTACATTCTATGACTTCACACACCTCCATTCTGTGACTTCACATACCTACATTGTGACTTCACAGACCTCCATTCTATGAGTTCACACAAATGCATTGTGAATTCACAAACCTCCATTCTATGACTTCACACACCTCCATTCTGACTTCACACACCTCCATTCTGACTTCACACACCTCCATTCTGTGACTTCACACACCTCCATTCTATGACTTCACACACCTCCATTCTATGACTTCACACACCTCCATTCTATGACTTCACACACCTCCTTTCTGAGTTGACACACCTCCATTCTATGACTTCACACACCTCCAATTTGACTTCACACACCTCCATTCTATGACTTCACACACCTCCATTCTGTGACTTCAAAAACCTCCATTCTATGACTTCACACACCTCCATTGTGACTTCACACACCATCATTCTATGAGTTCACACACCGCCTTTCTGACTTCACTCACCTCCATTCTATGACTTCACACAGCTCCATTCTGACTTCACACAGCTCCATTCTATCACTTCGCACACATCTATCTGACTTCACACACCTCCATTCTGTGACTTCACAAACCTCCATTCTATGACTTCACACACCTCCGTTCTATGACTTCACACACCCCCATTGTGTGACTTCACACACCTCCATTCTATGACTTCACACACCTCCATTCTGTGACTTCACACACCACGATTCTGAGTTCACACACCTCCATTGTGTGATTTCACACACCTCCATTCTCTGACTTCACACACCTCTATTCTATGACTTCACACACCTAAATTCTATGACTTCACACACCTCCATTCTATGACTTCACACACCTCCATTCTGTGACTTCACACACCTCCATTCTATGACTTCACACACCTCCATTCTATGACCTCACACACCTCCATTCTATGACTTTGCACACCTGCATTGTGACTTCACACACCTCCATTCTATGAGTTCACACACCTCCATTCTGACTTCACACACCTCCATTCTATGACTTCACACACCTCCATTCTGACTTCACACACCTCCATTCTATGACTTCACACAACTCCATCTGACTTCACACACCTCCATTCCATGACTTCACACACCTCCATTCGATGACTTCACACACCTCCATTCTTTGACTGCATGCACCTCCATTCTATGAGTTCACACACCTCCATTCTGTGACTTCACACACCTTTATTGTTTGAATTCACACACCTCCATTCTTTGACTTCACACACCTCCATTCCATGACTTCACACACCTCCATTCTATGAGTTCACACACCTCCATTCTATGATTCACACACCTCCATTTTGACTTCACACACCTCCATTCTTTGACTTCATTCACCTTCGTTCTCACTTCAGAAACATCCATTCTATGACTTCAGGCACCTCCATTCTATGACTTCACAAACCTCCGTTCTGTGACCACACACCTCCATTCTGAGTTCCCACACCTCCATTCTGTGACTTCACCCACCTCCATCCTGACTTCACACACCTCCATTCTGACTTCACAAACCTCAATTCTTTGACTTCACACACCTCCATTCTATGATTTCACACTCTTCCATTCTATGAATTCACACACCTCCATTCTATGACTTCACACACCTCATTTCTGAGTTGACACACCTCCATTCTGTGATTTCACACACCTCCAATTTGACTTCACACACCCCCATTCTATGACTTCACACACCCCCATTGTAAGTTCACACACTCCATTCTATGAGTTCACACACCTCCAATCTGACTTCACACACCTCCATTCTATGGCTTCACACAGCTGCATTCAGACTTCAGACCCCTTCATTCTGTGACTTCACACACCTCCACTTTTACTTCACACACGTCCATTCTTTGACTTAACACACCTGCATTCTCTGACTTCACACACGACCATTGTTTGACTTCACACACCTATATTCTTGGAGTACACACACCTCCATTCCATGACTTCACACATCTCCATTTTATGAGTTCACACACCTACATTTTGACTTCACACACCTCCATTCTATGACTTCACACACCTTCATTCTACTTCAGAAACATCCATTCTATGACTTCACACACCTCCATTCTATGACTTCACACACCTCCATTCTGTGACTTCACACACCTCCATTCTGAGTTCACACACCTCAATTCCGTGACTTCACACACCTCAATTCTCACTTCACACACCTCCATTCTATGACTTCACACAATTCCATTCTATGACTTCACACACCTCCATTCTTTGACTTCACACACCTCCATTGTGAGTTCACACACCTCCATTCTGTGAGTTTACACACCTCCATTCTGTGACTTCACACACCTCCATTCTGTGACTTCACACACCTCCATTCTATGATTTCTCACACCTCCATTCTATTAATTCACACAACTCCATTCTGTGACTTCACACAACTCCATTCTATGACTTCCCACACCTTCATTCTGTGACTTCACACACCTCCATTCTGAGTTCACAAACCTCCATTCTGTGACTTAACGCACCTTCATTCTGTGACTTCACACACCTCCAATCTATGACTTCACACATCTCCATTCTATGAGTTCACACACCTCCATTCTGTGACTTCACACACCTCCATTCTATGATTTCTCACACCTCCATTCTATTAATTCACACAACTCCATTCTGTGACTTCACACAACTCCATTCTATGACTTCCCACACCTTCATTCTGTGACTTCACACACCTCCATTCTGAGTTCACAAACCTCCATTCTGTGACTTCACACACCTCCATTCTATAACTTCACACACCTCCATTGTGACTTCCCACACTTCCATTCTATGACTTCACACACCTCCGTTCTGTGACTTCACACACCTCAATTCTGTGACTTCACACGCCTCCATTATGACTTCAGACACCTCCATTCTATGACTTCACACACCTCCAATCTATGACTTCACACACGTAGATTCTGTGACTTCACAAACCTCCATTCTGGGTTCACACACCTCCACTCTGTGACTTAACACACCTCCATTCTCTGACTTCACACACCTCCATTCTGAGTTCAAACACCTCCATTCTGTGACTTCACACACCTCCATTCTGACTTCACACAGCTCCATTCTATGACTTCACACACCTCCATTCTGTGCCTTCACACACCTCCATTCTATGACTTATCACACCTTCATTCTTACTTAACAAACATCCATTCTATGACTTCACACACCTCCATTCTATGACTTCACACACCTCCATTCTGTGACTTCACACACCTCAATTCTGTGACTTCACACACCTCCATTATGACTTCACACACATCCATTCCATGACTTCACACACCTCCATTCTATGACTTCACACACCTCCATTCTGTGACTTCACAAACCTCCATTCTGAGTTCACACACCTCCATTCTGTGACTTCACACACCTCCAATCTGACTCCACACAGCTCCATTCTATGACTTCACACACCTCCATTCTGTGACTTCACACACCGCCATTCTATGACTTCACCCACCTCCATTGTGACTTCACACACCTCCATTCTATGAGTTCACACACCTCCATTCTGACTTCACACACCTCCATTCTATGACTTCACACACCTCCATTCTGACTTCACACACATCCATTCTATGACCTCACACAACTCCATTCTGACCTCACATACCTCCATTCTGTGACTTCACACACCTCCATTTTATGACTTCACACACCTCCATTCTGTGACTTCACACACCTCCATTCTATGACTTCACACACCTCCATTCTGTGACTTTACACACGTACATTTTGACTTTACAGACCTCCATTCTATGAGTTCACACAAATGCATTGTGAATTCACACACCTCCATTCAATGACTTCACACACCTCCATTCTGACTTCACACACCTCCATTCTGACTTCACACACCTCAATTCTGTGACTTCGCACACCTCCATTCCATGAGTTCACACACCTCCATTCTATGAGTTCACACACCACCCTTTTGACTTCACACACCTCCATTCTATGACTTCACACACCTTCATTCTTACTTCAGAAACATCCATTCTATGACTTCACACACCTCCATTCTGTGACTTCACACACCTCCATTCTGAGTTCACACATTCCCATTCTATGACTTCACACACGCTCAATCTGTGACTTGACACACCTCCATTTTATAACTTCACACACCTCCATTCTATGACTTCACAAACCTCCAATATATGACTTCACACACCTCCATTCTGTTACTTCACACACCTACATTCTATGACTTCACACACCTCCATTCTGTGACTTCACATACCTACATTGTGACTTCACAGACCTCCATTCTATGAGTTCACACAAATGCATTGTGAATTCACACACCTCCATTCTATGACTTCACACACCTCCATTCTATGACTTCACACACCCCCATTGTGTGACTTCACACACCTCCATTCTATGACTTCACACACCTCCATTCTGTGACTTCACACACCACGATTCTGAGTTCACACACCTCCATATTGTGATTTCACACACCTCCATTCTCTGACTTCACACACCTCTATTCTATGACTTCACACACCTAAATTCTATGACTTCACACACCTCCATTCTATGACTTCACACACCTCCATTCTGTGACTTCACACACCTCCATTCTATGACTTCACACACCTCCATTCTATGACCTCACACACCTCCATTCTATGACTTCGCACACCTGCATTGTGACTTCACACACCTCCATTCTATGAGTTCACACACCTGCATTCTGACTTCACAAACCTCCATTCTATGACTTCACACACCTCCATTCTGACTTCACACACCTCCATTCTATGACTTCACACAACTCCATCTGACTTCACACACCTCCATTCCATGACTTCACACACCTCCATTCGATGACTTCACACACCTCCATTCTTTGACTGCATGCACCTCCATTCTATGAGTTCACACACCTCCATTCTGTGACTTCACACACCTTTATTGTTTGACTTCACACACCTCCATTCTTTGACTTCACACACCTCCATTCCATGACTTCACACAGCTCCATTCTATGAGTTCACACACCTCCATTCTATGATTCACACACCTCCATTTTGACTTCACACACCTCCATTCTTTGACTTCATACACCTTCGTTCTCACTTCAGAAACATCCATTCTATGACTTCAGGCACCTCCATTCTATGACTTCACAAACCTCCGTTCTGTGACCACACACCTCCATTCTGAGTTCCCACACCTCCATTCTGTGACTTCACCCACCTCCATCCTGACTTCACACACCTCCATTCTGACTTCACAAACCTCAATTCTTTGACTTCACACACCTCCATTCTATGATTTCACACTCTTCCATTCTATGAATTCACACACCTCCATTCTATGACTTCACACACCTCATTTCTGAGTTGACACACCTCCATTCTGTGATTTCACACACCTCCAATTTGACTTCACACACCCCCATTCTATGACTTCACACACCCCCATTGTAACTTCACACACTCCATTCTATGAGTTCACACACCTCCATTCTGACTTCACACACCTCCATTCTATGGCTTCACACAGATGCATTCAGACTTCAGACACCTTCATTCTGTGACTTCACACACCTCCATTTTTACTTCACACAGGTCCATTCTTTGACTTAACACACCTGCATTCTGTGACTTCACACACGACCATTGTTTGACTTCACACACCTATATTCTTGGACTACACACACCTCCATTCCATGACTTCACACATCTCCATTTTATGAGTTCACACACCTACATTTTGACTTCACACACCTCCATTCTATCACTTCACACACCTTCATTCTACTTCAGAAACATCCATTCTATGACTTCACACACCTCCATTCTATGACTTCACACACCTCCATTCTGTGACTTCACACACCACGATTCTGAGTTCACACACCTCCATATTGTGATTTCACACACCTCCATTCTCTGAATTCACACACCTCTATTCTATGACTTCACACACCTAAATTCTATGACTTCACACACCTCCATTCTATGACTTCACACACCTCCATTCTTTGACTTCACACGCCTCCATTCCATGACTTCACACAGCTCCATTCTATGAGTTCACACACCTCCATTCTATGATTCACACACCTCCATTTTGACTTCACACACCTCCATTCTTTGACTTCGTACACCTTCGTTCTCACTTCAGAAACATCCATTCTATGACTTCACACACCTCCATTCTATGACTTCACACACCTCCATTCTGTGACTTCACACACCTCCATTCTATGACTTCACACACCTCCATTCTATGACCTCACACACCTCCATTCTATGACTTTGCACACCTGCATTGTGACTTCACACACCTCCATTCTATGAGTTCACACACCTCCATTCTGACTTCACACACCTCCATTCTATGACTTCACACACCTCCATTCTGACTTCACACACCTCCATTCTATGACTTCACACAACTCCATCTGACTTCACACACCTCCATTCCATGACTTCACACACCTCCATTCGATGACTTCACACACCTCCATTCTTTGACTGCATGCACCTCCATTCTATGAGTTCACACACCTCCATTCTGTGACTTCACACACCTTTATTGTTTGAATTCACACACCTCCATTCTTTGACTTCACACACCTCCATTCCATGACTTCACACACCTCCATTCTATGAGTTCACACACCTCCATTCTATGATTCACACACCTCCATTTTGACTTCACACACCTCCATTCTTTGACTTCATTCACCTTCGTTCTCACTTCAGAAACATCCATTCTATGACTTCAGGCACCTCCATTCTATGACTTCACAAACCTCCGTTCTGTGACCACACACCTCCATTCTGAGTTCCCACACCTCCATTCTGTGACTTCACCCACCTCCATCCTGACTTCACACACCTCCATTCTGACTTCACAAACCTCAATTCTTTGACTTCACACACCTCCATTCTATGATTTCACACTCTTCCATTCTATGAATTCACACACCTCCATTCTATGACTTCACACACCTCATTTCTGAGTTGACACACCTCCATTCTGTGATTTCACACACCTCCAATTTGACTTCACACACCCCCATTCTATGACTTCACACACCCCCATTGTAACTTCACACACTCCATTCTATGAGTTCACACACCTCCATTCTGACTTCACACACCTCCATTCTATGGCTTCACACAGCTGCATTCAGACTTCAGACACCTTCATTCTGTGAGTTCACACACCTCCATTTTTACTTCACACACGTCCATTCTTTGACTTAACACACCTGCATTCTCTGACTTCACACACGACCATTGTTTGACTTCACACACCTATATTCTTGGACTACACACACCTCCATTCCATGACTTCACACATCTCCATTTTATGAGTTCACACACCTACATTTTGACTTCACACACCTCCATTCTATGACTTCACACACCTTCATTCTACTTCAGAAACATCCATTCTATGACTTCACACACCTCCATTCTATGACTTCACACACCTCCATTCTGTGACTTCACACACCTCCATTCTGAGTTCACACACCTCAATTCCGTGACTTCACACACCTCAATTCTCACTTCACACACCTCCATTCTATGACTTCACACACCTCCATTCTATGACTTCACACACCTCCATTCTTTGACTTCACACACCTCCATTGTGAGTTCACACACCTCCATTCTGTGAGTTCACACACCTCCATTCTGTGACTTCACACACCTCCATTCTGTGACTTCACACACCTCCATTCTATGATTTCTCACACCTCCATTCTATTAATTCACACAACTCCATTCTGTGACTTCACACAACTCCATTCTATGACTTCCCACACCTTCATTCTGTGACTTCACACACCTCCATTCTGAGTTCACAAACCTCCATTCTGTGACTTAACGCACCTTCATTCTGTGACTTCACACACCTCCAATCTATGACTTCACACATCTCCATTCTATGAGTTCACACACCTCCAGTCTTTGACTTCACACCCCTCCATTCTGTGACTTCACACACCTCCATTCTATAACTTCACACACCTCCATTGTGACTTCCCACACCTCCAATCTGAGTTCACACACCTCCGTTCTGACTTCACACACTTCCATTCTATGACTTCACACACCTCTGTTCTGTGACTTCACACACCTCAATTCTGTGACTTCACACGCCTCCATTATGACTTCAGACACCTCCATTCTATGACTTCACAAACCTCCAATCTATGACTTCACACACGTAGATTCTGTGACTTCACAAACCTCCATTCTGAGTTCACACACCTCCACTCTGTGACTTAACACACCTCCATTCTCTGACTTCACACACCTCCATTCTGAGTTCAAACACCTCCATTCTGTGACTTCACACACCTCCATTCTGACTTCACACAGCTCCATTCTATGACTTCACACACCTCCATTCTGTGCCTTCACACACCTCCATTCTATGACTTATCACACCTTCATTCTTACTTAACAAACATCCATTCTATAACTTCACACACCTCCATTCTATGACTTCACACACCTCCATTCTGTGACTTCACACACCTCAATTCTGTGACTTCACACACCTCCATTATGACTTCACACACATCCATTCCATGACTTCACACACCTCCATTCTATGACTTCACACACCTCCATTCTGTGACTTCACAAACCTCCATTCTGAGTTCACACACCTCCATTCTGTGACTTCACACACCTCCAATCTGACTCCACACAGCTCCATTCTATGACTTCACACACCTCCATTCTGTGACTTCACACACCGCCATTCTATGACTTCACCCACCTCCATTGTGACTTCACACACCTCCATTCTATGAGTTCACACACCTCCATTCTGACTTCACACACATCCATTCTATGACTTCACACAACTCCATTCTGACCTCACATACCTCCATTCTGTGACTTCACACACCTCCATTATATGACTTCACACACCTCCATTCTGTGACTTCACACACCTCCATTCTATGACTTCACACACCTCCATTCTGTGACTTCACACACGTACATTTTGACTTTACAGACCTCCATTCTATGAGTTCACACAAATGCATTGTGAATTCACACACCTCCATTCTATGACTTTACACACCTCCATTCTGACTTCACACACCTCCATTCTGACTTCACACACCTCAATTCTGTGACTTCGCACACCTCCATTCCATGAGTTCACACACCTCCATTCTATGAGTTCACACACCACCCTTTTGACTTCACACACCTCCATTCTATGACTTCACACACCTTCATTCTTACTTCAGAAACATCCATTCTATGACTTCACACACCTCCATTCTGTGACTTCACACACCTCCATTCTGAGTTCACACATTCCCATTCTATGACTTCACACACGCTCAATCTGTGACTTGACACACCTCCATTTTATTACTTCACACACCTCCATTCTATGACTTCACAAACCTCCAATATATGACTTCACACACCTCCATTCTGTTACTTCACACACCTACATTCTATGACTTCACACACCTCCATTCTGTGACTTCACATACCTACATTGTGACTTCACAGACCTCCATTCTATGAGTTCACACAAATGCATTGTGAATTCACACACCTCCATTCTATGACTTCACACACCTCCATTCTATGACTTCACACACCCCCATTGTGTGACTTCACACACCTCCATTCTATGACTTCACACACCTCCATTCTGTGACTTCACACACCACGATTCTGAGTTCACACACCTCCATATTGTGATTTCACACACCTCCATTCTCTGACTTCACACACCTCTATTCTATGACTTCACACACCTAAATTCTATGACTTCACACACCTCCATTCTATGACTTCACACACCTCCATTCTGTGACTTCACACACCTCCATTCTATGACTTCACACACCTCCATTCTATGACCTCACACACCTCCATTCTATGACTTCGCACACCTGCATTGTGACTTCACACACCTCCATTCTATGAGTTCACACACCTCCATTCTGACTTCACAAACCTCCATTCTATGACTTCACACACCTCCATTCTGACTTCACACACCTCCATTCTATGACTTCACACAACTCCATCTGACTTCACACACCTCCATTCCATGACTTCACACACCTCCATTCTATGAGTTCACACACCTCCATTCTGTGACTTCACACACCTTTATTGTTTGACTTCACACACCTCCATTCTTTGACTTCACACACCTCCATTCCATGACTTCACACAGCTCCATTCTATGAGTTCACACACCTCCATTCTATGATTCACACACCTCCATTTTGACTTCACACACCTCCATTCTTTGACTTCATACACCTTCGTTCTCACTTCAGAAACATCCATTCTATGACTTCAGGCACCTCCATTCTATGACTTCACAAACCTCCGTTCTGTGACCACACACCTCCATTCTGAGTTCCCACACCTCCATTCTGTGACTTCACCCACCTCCATCCTGACTTCACACACCTCCATTCTGACTTCACAAACCTCAATTCTTTGACTTCACACACCTCCATTCTATGATTTCACACTCTTCCATTCTATGAATTCACACACCTCCATTCTATGACTTCACACCTCATTTCTGAGTTGACACACCTCCATTCTGTGATTTCACACACCTCCAATTTGACTTCCCACACCCCCATTCTATGACTTCACACACCCCCATTGTAACTTTACACACTCCATTCTATGAGTTCACACACCTCCATTCTGACTTCACACACCTCCATTCTATGGCTTCACACAGATGCATTCAGACTTCAGACACCTTCATTCTGTGACTTCACACACCTCCATTTTTACTTCACACAGGTCCATTCTTTGACTTAACACACCTGCATCCTGTGACTTCACACACGACCATTGTTTGACTTCACACACCTATATTCTTGGACTACACACACCTCCATTCCATGACTTCACACATCTCCATTTTATGAGTTCACACACCTACATTTTGACTTCACACACCTCCATTCTATCACTTCACACACCTTCATTCTACTTCAGAAACATCCATTCTATGACTTCACACACCTCCATTCTATGACTTCACACACCTCCATTCTGTGACTTCACACACCACGATTCTGAGTTCACACACCTCCATATTGTGATTTCACACACCTCCATTCTCTGAATTCACACACCTCTATTCTATGACTTCACACACCTAAATTCTATGACTTCACACACCTCCATTCTATGACTTCACACACCTCCATTCTTTGACTTCACACGCCTCCATTCCATGACTTCACACAGCTCCATTCTATGAGTTCACACACCTCCATTCTATGATTCACACACCTCCATTTTGACTTCACACACCTCCATTCTTTGACTTCATACACCTTCGTTCTCACTTCAGAAACATCCATTCTATGACTTCACACACCTCCATTCTATGACTTCACACACCTCCATTCTGTGACTTCACACACCTCCATTCTATGCCTTCACACACCTCCATTCTATGACCTCACACACCTCCATTCTATGACTTTGCACACCTGCATTGTGACTTCACACACCTCCATTCTATGA
The DNA here is from genome assembly GCA_024803745.1 of Megascapheus bottae. NCBI lineage: Eukaryota > Metazoa > Chordata > Mammalia > Rodentia > Geomyidae > Megascapheus > Megascapheus bottae. Next base: position 44,052 of record JANJXV010001818.1, on the reverse strand, counting down.
GTTCACACACCTCCATTCTGACTTCACACACCTCCATTCTATGACTTCACACACCTCCATTCTGACTTCACACACCTCCATTCTATGACTTCACACAACTCCATCTGACTTCACACACCTCCATTCCATGACTTCACACACCTCCATTCGATGACTTCACACACCTCCATTCGTTGACTGCATGCACCTCCATTCTATGAGTTCACACACCTCCATTCTGTGACTTCACACACCTTTATTGTTTGAATTCACACACCTCCATTCTTTGACTTCACACACCTCCATTCCATGACTTCACACACCTCCATTCTATGAGTTCACACACCTCCATTCTATGATTCACACACCTCCATTTTGACTTCACACACCTCCATTCTTTGACTTCATTCACCTTCGTTCTCACTTCAGAAACATCCATTCTATGACTTCAGGCACCTCCATTCTATGACTTCACAAACCTCCGTTCTGTGACCACACACCTCCATTCTGAGTTCCCACACCTCCATTCTGTGACTTCACCCACCTCCATCCTGACTTCACACACCTCCATTCTGACTTCACAAACCTCAATTCTTTGACTTCACACACCTCCATTCTATGATTTCACACTCTTCCATTCTATGAATTCACACACCTCCATTCTATGACTTCACACACCTCATTTCTGAGTTGACACACCTCCATTCTGTGATTTCACACACCTCCAATTTGACTTCACACACCCCCATTCTATGACTTCACACACCCCCATTGTAACTTCACACACTCCATTCTATGAGTTCACACACCTCCATTCTGACTTCACACACCTCCATTCTATGGCTTCACACAGCTGCATTCAGACTTCAGACATCTTCATTCTGTGAGTTCACACACCTCCATTTTTACTTCACACACGTCCATTCTTTGACTTAACACACCTGCATTCTCTGACTTCACACACGACCATTGTTTGACTTCACACACCTATATTCTTGGACTACACACACCTCCATTCCATGACTTCACACATCTCCATTTTATGAGTTCACACACCTCCATTTTGACTTCACACACCTCCATTCTATGACTTCACACACCTTCATTCTACTTCAGAAACATCCATTCTATGACTTCATACACCTCCATTCTATGACTTCACACACCTCCATTCTGTGACTTCACACACCTCCAATCTATGACTTCACACATCTCCATTCTATGAGTTCACACACCTCCAGTCTTTGACTTCACACCCCTCCATTCTGTGACTTCACACACCTCCATTCTATAACTTCACACACCTCCATTGTGACTTCCCACACCTCCAATCTGAGTTCACACACCTCCGTTCTGACTTCACACACTTCCATTCTATGACTTCACACACCTCTGTTCTGTGACTTCACACACCTCAATTCTGTGACTTCACACGCCTCCATTATGACTTCAGACACCTCCATTCTATGACTTCACAAACCTCCAATCTATGACTTCACACACGTAGATTCTGTGACTTCACAAACCTCCATTCTGAGTTCACACACCTCCACTCTGTGACTTAACACACCTCCATTCTCTGACTTCACACACCTCCATTCTGAGTTCAAACACCTCCATTCTGTGACTTCACACACCTCCATTCTGACTTCACACAGCTCCATTCTATGACTTCACACACCTCCATTCTGTGCCTTCACACACCTCCATTCTATGACTTATCACACCTTCATTCTTACTTAACAAACATCCATTCTATGACTTCACACACCTCCATTCTATGACTTCACACACCTCCATTCTGTGACTTCACACACCTCAATTCTGTGACTTCACACACCTCCATTATGACTTCACACACATCCATTCCATGACTTCACACACCTCCATTCTATGACTTCACACACCTCCATTCTGTGACTTCACAAACCTCCATTCTGAGTTCACACACCTCCATTCTGTGACTTCACACACCTCCAATCTGACTCCACACAGCTCCATTCTATGACTTCACACACCTCCATTCTGTGACTTCACACACCGCCATTCTATGACTTCACCCACCTCCATTGTGACTTCACACACCTCCATTCTATGAGTTCACACACCTCCATTCTGACTTCACACACATCCATTCTATGACTTCACAGAACTCCATTCTGACCTCACATACCTCCATTCTGTGACTTCACACACCTCCATTATATGACTTCACACACCTCCATTCTGTGACTTCACACACCTCCATTCTATGACTTCACACACCTCCATTCTGTGACTTCACACACGTACATTTTGACTTTACAGACCTCCATTCTATGAGTTCACACAAATGCATTGTGAATTCACACACCTCCATTCTATGACTTTACACACCTCCATTCTGACTTCACACACCTCCATTCTGACTTCACACACCTCAATTCTGTGACTTCGCACACCTCCATTCCATGAGTTCACACACCTCCATTCTATGAGTTCACACACCACCCTTTTGACTTCACACACCTCCATTCTATGACTTCACACACCTTCATTCTTACTTCAGAAACATCCATTCTATGACTTCACACACCTCCATTCTGTGACTTCACACACCTCCATTCTGAGTTCACACATTCCCATTCTATGACTTCACACACGCTCAATCTGTGACTTGACACACCTCCATTTTATTACTTCACACACCTCCATTCTATGACTTCACAAACCTCCAATATATGACTTCACACACCTCCATTCTGTTACTTCACACACCTACATTCTATGACTTCACACACCTCCATTCTGTGACTTCACATACCTACATTGTGACTTCACAGACCTCCATTCTATGAGTTCACACAAATGCATTGTGAATTCACACACCTCCATTCTATGACTTCACACACCTCCATTCTATGACTTCACACACCCCCATTGTGTGACTTCACACACCTCCATTCTATGACTTCACACACCTCCATTCTGTGACTTCACACACCACGATTCTGAGTTCACACACCTCCATATTGTGATTTCACACACCTCCATTCTCTGACTTCACACACCTCTATTCTATGACTTCACACACCTAAATTCTATGACTTCACACACCTCCATTCTATGACTTCACACACCTCCATTCTGTGACTTCACACACCTCCATTCTATGACTTCACACACCTCCATTCTATGACCTCACACACCTCCATTCTATGACTTCGCACACCTGCATTGTGACTTCACACACCTCCATTCTATGAGTTCACACACCTCCATTCTGACTTCACAAACCTCCATTCTATGACTTCACACACCTCCATTCTGACTTCACACACCTCCATTCTATGACTTCACACAACTCCATCTGACTTCACACACCTCCATTCCATGACTTCACACACCTCCATTCTATGAGTTCACACACCTCCATTCTGTGACTTCACACACCTTTATTGTTTGACTTCACACACCTCCATTCTTTGACTTCACACACCTCCATTCCATGACTTCACACAGCTCCATTCTATGAGTTCACACACCTCCATTCTATGATTCACACACCTCCATTTTGACTTCACACACCTCCATTCTTTGACTTCATACACCTTCGTTCTCACTTCAGAAACATCCATTCTATGACTTCAGGCACCTCCATTCTATGACTTCACAAACCTCCGTTCTGTGACCACACACCTCCATTCTGAGTTCCCACACCTCCATTCTGTGACTTCACCCACCTCCATCCTGACTTCACACACCTCCATTCTGACTTCACAAACCTCAATTCTTTGACTTCACACACCTCCATTCTATGATTTCACACTCTTCCATTCTATGAATTCACACACCTCCATTCTATGACTTCACACCTCATTTCTGAGTTGACACACCTCCATTCTGTGATTTCACACACCTCCAATTTGACTTCCCACACCCCCATTCTATGACTTCACACACCCCCATTGTAACTTTACACACTCCATTCTATGAGTTCACACACCTCCATTCTGACTTCACACACCTCCATTCTATGGCTTCACACAGATGCATTCAGACTTCAGACACCTTCATTCTGTGACTTCACACACCTCCATTTTTACTTCACACAGGTCCATTCTTTGACTTAACACACCTGCATCCTGTGACTTCACACACGACCATTGTTTGACTTCACACACCTATATTCTTGGACTACACACACCTCCATTCCATGACTTCACACATCTCCATTTTATGAGTTCACACACCTACATTTTGACTTCACACACCTCCATTCTATCACTTCACACACCTTCATTCTACTTCAGAAACATCCATTCTATGACTTCACACACCTCCATTCTATGACTTCACACACCTCCATTCTGTGACTTCACACACCACGATTCTGAGTTCACACACCTCCATATTGTGATTTCACACACCTCCATTCTCTGAATTCACACACCTCTATTCTATGACTTCACACACCTAAATTCTATGACTTCACACACCTCCATTCTATGACTTCACACACCTCCATTCTTTGACTTCACACGCCTCCATTCCATGACTTCACACAGCTCCATTCTATGAGTTCACACACCTCCATTCTATGATTCACACACCTCCATTTTGACTTCACACACCTCCATTCTTTGACTTCATACACCTTCGTTCTCACTTCAGAAACATCCATTCTATGACTTCACACACCTCCATTCTATGACTTCACACACCTCCATTCTATGACTTCACACACCTCCATTCTATGACCTCACACACCTCCATTCTATGACTTTGCACACCTGCATTGTGACTTCACACACCTCCATTCTATGAGTTCACACACCTCCATTCTGACTTCACACACCTCCATTCTATGACTTCACACACCTCCATTCTGACTTCACACACCTCCATTCTATGACTTCACACAACTCCATCTGACTTCACACACCTCCATTCCATGACTTCACACACCTCCATTCGATGACTTCACACACCAACATTCGTTGACTGCATGCACCTCCATTCTATGAGTTCACACACCTCCATTCTGTGACTTCACACACCTTTATTGTTTGAATTCACACACCTCCATTCTTTGACTTCACACACCTCCATTCCATGACTTCACACACCTCCATTCTATGAGTTCACACACCTCCATTCTATGATTCACACACCTCCATTTTGACTTCACACACCTCCATTCTTTGACTTCATTCACCTTCGTTCTCACTTCAGAAACATCCATTCTATGACTTCAGGCACCTCCATTCTATGACTTCACAAACCTCCGTTCTGTGACCACACACCTCCATTCTGAGTTCCCACACCTCCATTCTGTGACTTCACCCACCTCCATCCTGACTTCACACACCTCCATTCTGACTTCACAAACCTCAATTCTTTGACTTCACACACCTCCATTCTATGATTTCACACTCTTCCATTCTATGAATTCACACACCTCCATTCTATGACTTCACACACCTCATTTCTGAGTTGACACACCTCCATTCTGTGATTTCACACACCTCCAATTTGACTTCACACACCCCCATTCTATGACTTCACACACCCCCATTGTAACTTCACACACTCCATTCTATGAGTTCACACACCTCCATTCTGACTTCACACACCTCCATTCTATGGCTTCACACAGCTGCATTCAGACTTCAGACATCTTCATTCTGTGAGTTCACACACCTCCATTTTTACTTCACACACGTCCATTCTTTGACTTAACACACCTGCATTCTCTGACTTCACACACGACCATTGTTTGACTTCACACACCTATATTCTTGGACTACACACACCTCCATTCCATGACTTCACACATCTCCATTTTATGAGTTCACACACCTCCATTTTGACTTCACACACCTCCATTCTATGACTTCACACACCTTCATTCTACTTCAGAAACATCCATTCTATGACTTCATACACCTCCATTCTATGACTTCACACACCTCCATTCTGTGACTTCACACACCTCCATTCTGAGTTCACACACCTCAATTCCGTGACTTCACACACCTCAATTCTCACTTCACACACCTCCATTCTATGACTTCACACAATTCCATTCTATGACTTCACACACCTCCATTCTTTGACTTCACACACCTCCATTGTGAGTTCACACACCTCCATTCTGTGAGTTCACACACCTCCATTCTGTGACTTCACACACCTCCATTCTGTGACTTCACACACCTCCATTCTATGATTTCTCACACCTCCATTCTATTAATTCACACAACTCCATTCTGTGACTTCACACAACTCCATTCTATGACTTCCCACACCTTCATTCTGTGACTTCACACACCTCCATTCTGAGTTCACAAACCTCCATTCTGTGACTTAAGGCACCTTCATTCTGTGACTTCACACACCTCCAATCTATGACTTCACACATCTCCATTCTATGAGTTCACACACCTCCAGTCTTTGACTTCACACCCCTCCATTCTGTGACTTCACACACCTCCATTCTATAACTTCACACACCTCCATTGTGACTTCCCACACCTCCAATCTGAGTTCACACACCTCCGTTCTGACTTCACACACTTCCATTCTATGACTTCACACACCTCCGTTCTGTGACTTCACACACCTCAATTCTGTGACTTCACACGCCTCCATTATGACTTCAGACACCTCCATTCTATGACTTCACACACCTCCAATCTATGACTTCACACACGTAGATTCTGTGACTTCACAAACCTCCATTCTGAGTTCACACACCTCCACTCTGTGACTTAACACACCTCCATTCTCTGACTTCACACACCTCCATTCTGAGTTCAAACACCTCCATTCTGTGACTTCACACACCTCCATTCTGACTTCACACAGCTCCATTCTATGACTTCACACACCTCCATTCTGTGCCTTCACACACCTCCATTCTATGACTTATCACACCTTCATTCTTACTTAACAAACATCCATTCTATGACTTCACACACCTCCATTCTATGACTTCACACATCTCCATTCTGTGACTTCACACACCTCAATTCTGTGACTTCACACACCTCCATTATGACTTCACACACATCCATTCCATGACTTCACACACCTCCATTCTATGACTTCACACACCTCCATTCTGTGACTTCACAAACCTCCATTCTGAGTTCACACACCTCCATTCTGTGACTTCACACACCTCCAATCTGACTCCACACAGCTCCATTCTATGACTTCACACACCTCCATTCTGTGACTTCACACACCGCCATTCTATGACTTCACCCACCTTCATTGTGACTTCACACACCTCCATTCTATGAGTTCACACACCTCCATTCTGACTTCACACACCTCCATTCTATGACTTCACACACCTCCATTCTGACTTCACACACATCCATTCTATGACCTCACACAACTCCATTCTGACCTCACATACCTCCATTCTGTGACTTCACACACCTCCATTATATGACTTCACACACCTCCATTCTGTGACTTCACACACCTCCATTCTATGACTTCACACACCTCCATTCTGTGACTTCACACACGTACATTTTGACTTTACAGACCTCCATTCTATGAGTTCACACAAATGCATTGTGAATTCACACACCTCCATTCTATGACTTCACACACCTCCATTCTGACTTCACACACCTCCATTCTGACTTCACACACCTCAATTCTGTGACTTCGCACACCTCCATTCCATGAGTTCACACACCTCCATTCTATGAGTTCACACACCACCCTTTTGACTTCACACACCTCCATTCTATGACTTCACACACCTTCATTCTTACTTCAGAAACATCCATTCTATGACTTCACACACCTCCATTCTGTGACTTCACACACCTCCATTCTGAGTTCACACATTCCCATTCTATGACTTCACACACGCTCAATCTGTGACTTGACACACCTCCATTTTATTACTTTACACACCTCCATTCTATGACTTCACAAACCTCCAATATATGACTTCACACACCTCCATTCTGTTACTTCACACACCTACATTCTATGACTTCACACACCTCCATTCTGTGACTTCACATACCTACATTGTGACTTCACAGACCTCCATTCTATGAGTTCACACAAATGCATTGTGAATTCACACACCTCCATTCTATGACTTCACACACCTCCATTCTATGACTTCACACACCCCCATTGTGTGACTTCACACACCTCCATTCTATGACTTCACACACCTCCATTCTGTGACTTCACACACCACGATTCTGAGTTCACACACCTCCATATTGTGATTTCACACACCTCCATTCTCTGACTTCACACACCTCTATTCTATGACTTCACACACCTAAATTCTATGACTTCACACACCTCCATTCTATGACTTCACACACCTCCATTCTGTGACTTCACACACCTCCATTCTATGACTTCACACACCTCCATTCTATGACCTCACACACCTCCATTCTATGACTTCGCACACCTGCATTGTGACTTCACACACCTCCATTCTATGAGTTCACACACCTCCATTCTGACTTCACAAACCTCCATTCTATGACTTCACACACCTCCATTGTGACTTCACACACCTCCATTCTATGACTTCACACAACTCCATCTGACTTCACACACCTCCATTCCATGACTTCACACACCTCCATTCGATGACTTCACACACCTCCATTCTGTGACTTCACACACCACGATTCTGAGTTCACACACCTCCATATTGTGATTTCACACACCTCCATTCTCTGACTTCACACACCTCTATTCTATGACTTCACACACCTAAATTCTATGACTTCACACACCTCCATTCTATGACTTCACACACCTCCATTCTGTGACTTCACACACCTCCATTCTATGACTTCACACACCTCCATTCTATGACCTCACACACCTCCATTCTATGACTTCGCACACCTGCATTGTGACTTCACACACCTCCATTCTATGAGTTCACACACCTCCATTCTGACTTCACAAACCTCCATTCTATGACTTCACACACCTCCATTGTGACTTCACACACCTCCATTCTATGACTTCACACAACTCCATCTGACTTCACACACCTCCATTCCATGACTTCACACACCTCCATTCGATGACTTCACACACCTCCATTCTTTGACTGCATGCACCTCCATTCTATGAGTTCACACACCTCCATTCTGTGACTTCACACACCTTTATTGTTTGACTTCACACACCTCCATTCTTTGACTTCACACACCTCCATTCCATGACTTCACACAGCTCCATTCTATGAGTTCACACACCTCCATTCTATGATTCACACACCTCCATTTTGACTTCACACACCTCCATTCTTTGACTTCATACACCTTCGTTCTCACTTCAGAAACATCCATTCTATGACTTCAGGCACCTCCATTCTATGACTTCACAAACCTCCGTTCTGTGACCACACACCTCCATTCTGAGTTCCCACAACTCCATTCTGTGACTTCACCCACCTCCATCCTGACTTCACACACCTCCATTCTGACTTCACAAACCTCAATTCTTTGACTTCACACACCTCCATTCTATGATTTCACACTCTTCCATTCTATGAATTCACACACCTCCATTCTATGACTTCACACCTCATTTCTGAGTTGACACACCTCCATTCTGTGATTTCACACACCTCCAATTTGACTTCACACACCCCCATTCTATGACTTCACACACCCCCATTGTAACTTCACACACTCCATTCTATGAGTTCACACACCTCCATTCTGACTTCACACACCTCCATTCTATGGCTTCACACAGATGCATTCAGACGTCAGACACCTTCATTCTGTGACTTCACACACCTCCATTTTTACTTCACACAGGTCCATTCTTTGACTTAACACACCTGCATTCTGTGACTTCACACACGACCATTGTTTGACTTCACACACCTATATTCTTGGACTACACACACCTCCATTCCATGACTTCACACATCTCCATTTTATGAGTTCACACACCTACATTTTGACTTCACACACCTCCATTCTATCACTTCACACACCTTCATTCTACTTCAGAAACATCCATTCTATGACTTCACACACCTCCATTCTATGACTTCACACACCTCCATTCTGTGACTTCACACACCACGATTCTGAGTTCACACACCTCCATATTGTGATTTCACACACCTCCATTCTCTGAATTCACACACCTCTATTCTATGACTTCACACACCTAAATTCTATGACTTCACACACCTCCATTCTATGACTTCACACACCTCCATTCTTTGACTTCACACACCTCCATTCCATGACTTCACACAGCTCCATTCTATGAGTTCACACACCTCCATTCTATGATTCACACACCTCCATTTTGACTTCACACACCTCCATTCTTTGACTTCATACACCTTCGTTCTCACTTCAGAAACATCCATTCTATGACTTCACACACCTCCATTCTATGACTTCACACACCTCCATTCTGTGACTTCACACACCTCCATTCTATGACTTCACACACCTCCATTCTATGACCTCACACACCTCCATTCTATGACTTTGCACACCTGCATTGTGACTTCACACACCTCCATTCTATGAGTTCACACACCTCCATTCTGACTTCACACACCTCCATTCTATGACTTCACACACCTCCATTCTGACTTCACACACCTCCATTCTATGACTTCACACAACTCCATCTGACTTCACACACCTCCATTCCATGACTTCACACACCTCCATTCGATGACTTCACACACCTCCATTCTTTGACTGCATGTACCTCCATTCTATGAGTTCACACACCTCCATTCTGTGACTTCACACACCTTTATTGTTTGAATTCACACACCTCCATTCTTTGACTTCACACACCTCCATTCCATGACTTCACACACCTCCATTCTATGAGTTCACACACCTCCATTCTATGATTCACACACCTCCATTTTGACTTCACACACCTCCATTCTTTGACTTCATTCACCTTCGTTCTCACTTCAGAAACATCCATTCTATGACTTCAGGCACCTCCATTCTATGACTTCACAAACCTCCGTTCTGTGACCACACACCTCCATTCTGAGTTCCCACACCTCCATTCTGTGACTTCACCCACCTCCATCCTGACTTCACACACCTCCATTCTGACTTCACAAACCTCAATTCTTTGACTTCACACACCTCCATTCTATGATTTCACACTCTTCCATTCTATGAATTCACACACCTCCATTCTATGACTTCACACCTCATTTCTGAGTTGACACACCTCCATTCTGTGATTTCACACACCTCCAATTTGACTTCACACACCCCCATTCTATGACTTCACACACCCCCATTGTAACTTCACACACTCCATTCTATGAGTTCACACACCTCCATTCTGACTTCACACACCTCCATTCTATGGCTTCACACAGCTGCATTCAGACTTCAGACACCTTCATTCTGTGAGTTCACACACCTCCATTTTTACTTCACACACGTCTATTCTTTGACTTAACACACCTGCATTCTCTGACTTCACACACGACCATTGTTTGACTTCACACACCTATATTCTTGGACTACACACACCTCCATTCCATGACTTCACACATCTCCATTTTATGAGTTCACACACCTACATTTTGACTTCACACACCTCCATTCTATGACTTCACACACCTTCATTCTACTTCAGAAACATCCATTCTATGACTTCATACACCTCCATTCTATGACTTCACACACCTCCATTCTGTGAATTCACACACCTCCATTCTGAGTTCACACACCTCAATTCCGTGACTTCACACACCTCAATTCTCACTTCACACACCTCCATTCTATGACTTCACACAATTCCATTCTATGACTTCACACACCTCCATTCTTTGACTTCACACACCTCCATTGTGAGTTCACACACCTCCATTCTGTGACTTCACACACCTCCATTCTACTTCAGAAACATCCATTCTATGACTTCACACACCTCCATTCTATGACTTCACACACCTTCATTCTACTTCAGAAACATCCATTCTATGACTTCACACACCTCCATTCTATGACTTCACACACCTCCATTCTGTGACTTCACACACCACGATTCTGAGTTCACACACCTCCATATTGTGATTTCACACACCTCCATTCTCTGAATTCACACACCTCTATTCTATGACTTCACACACCTAAATTCTATGACTTCACACACCTCCATTCTATGACTTCACACACCTCCATTCTGTGACTTCACACACCTCCATTCTATGACTTCACACACCTCCATTCTTTGACTTCACACACCTCCATTGTGAGTTCACACACCTCCATTCTGTGACTTCACACACCTCCATTCTATGATTTCTCACACCTCCATTCTATTAATTCACACAACTCCATTCTGTGACTTCACACAACTCCATTCTATGACTTCCCACACCTCCATTCTGTGACTTCACACAACTCCATTCTATGACTTCCCACACCTCCATTCTGTGACTTCACACACCTCCATTCTGAGTTCACACACCTCCATTCTGTGACTTCACACACCTCCATTCTATGACCTCACACACCTCCATTCTATGACTTCGCACACCTGCATTGTGACTTCACATACCTCCATTCTATGAGTTCACACACCTCCATTTTGACTTCCCACACCTCCATTCTATGACTTCACACACCTCCATTCTGACTTCACACACCTCCATTCTATGACTTCACACAACTCCATCTGACTTTACACACCTCCATTCCATGACTTCACACACCTCCATTCGATGACTTCACACACCTCCATTCTTTGATTGCATGCACCTCCATTCTATGAGTTCACACACCTCCATTCTGTGACTTCACACACCTTTATTGTTTGACTTCACACAACTCCATTCTTTGACTTCACACACCTCCATTCCATGACTTCACACACCTCCATTCTATGAGTTCACACACCTCAATTCTATGATTCACACACCTCCATTTTGACTTCACACACCTCCATTCTTTGACTTCATACACCGTCGTTCTCACCTCAGAAACATCCATTCTATGGCTTCAGGCACCTCCCTTCTATGACTTCACAAACCTCCTTTCTGTGACCACACATCTCCATTCTGAGTTCCCACACCTCCATTCTGTGACTTCACACACCTCCAATCTGACTTCACACAGCTCCATTCCATGACTTCACACACCTCCATTCTGTGACTTCACACACCTCCATTCTATGACTTCACACACCTCCATTGTGACTTCACACACCTCCATTCTATGAGTTTACACACCTTCATTCTTACTTCAGAAACATCCATTCTATGACTTCACACACCTCCATTCTGTGACTTCACACACCTCCATTCTGAGTTCACACACCCCCATTCTGTGACTTCACACACCATCAATCTTTGACTTGACACACCTCCATTCTATTACTTCACACACCTCCATTCTATGACTTCACAAACCTCCAATATATGACTTCACACACCTCCATTCTGTGACTTCACACACCTCCATTCTATGACTTCACACACCTCCATTCTGTGACTTCACACACCTCCATTCTATGACTTCACACACCTCCATTCTGTGACTTCACACACCTACATTGTGACTTCACAGACCTCCATTCTATGAGTTCACACAAATGCATTGTGAATTCACACACCTCCATTCTATGACTTCACACACCTCCATTCTGACTTCACACACCTCCATTCTGACTTCACACACGTCAATTCTGTGACTTCACACATCTCCATTCTATGATTTCACACACCTCCCTTCTATGACTTCACACACCTATATTCTATGACTTCACACACCTCCTTTCTGAGTTGACACACCTCCAATCTATGACTTCACACACCTCCAATCTGACTTCACACACCTCCATTCTATGATTTCACACAAATTCCATTCTGTGACTTCAAAAACTTCCATTCTATGACTTCACACACCTCCATTGTGACTTCACACACCATCATTCTATGAGTTCACATACCGCCATTCTGACTTCACTCACCTCCATTCTATGACTTCACACAGCTCCATTCTGACTTCACACAGCTCCATTCAATGACTTCGCACACATCTATTCTGACTTCACACACCTCCATTCTGTGACATCACACACCTCCATTCTATGACTTCACACACCTCCATTCTATGACTTCACACACCCCCATTGTGTGACTTCACACACCTCCATTCTATGACTTCACACACCTCCATTCTGTGACTTCACACACCTCGATTCTGAGTTCACACACCTCCATTTTGTGATTTCACACACCTACATTCTCAGACTTCACACACCTCCATTCCATGACTTCACACACCTCCATTCTATGATTTCTCACACCTCCATTCTATTAATTCACACAACTCCATTCTGTGACTTCACACAACTCCATTCTATGACTTCCCACACCTTCATTCTGTGACTTCACACACCTCCATTCTGAGTTCACAAACCTCCATTCTGTTACTTAACGCACCTTCATTCTGTGACTTCACACACCTCCAATCTATGACTTCACACACCTCCATTCTATGAGTTCACACACCTCCAGTCTTTGACTTCACACCCCTCCATTCTGTGACTTCACACACCTCCATTCTATAACTTCACACACCTCCATTGTGACTTCCCACACCTCCAATCTGAGTTCACACACCTCCGTTCTGACTTCACACACTTCCATTCTATGACTTCACACACCTACATTCTGTGACTTCACACACCTCAATTCTGTGACTTCACACGCCTCCATTATGACTTCACACACCTCCATTCGATGACGTCACACACCTCCAATCTATGACTTCACACACGTAGATTCTGTGACTTCACAAACCTCCATTCTGAGTTCACACACCTCCACTCTGTGACTTAACACACCTCCATTCTCTGACTTCACACACCTCCATTCTGACTTCACACACCTCCATTCTGTGACATCACACACCTCCATTCTATGACTTCACACACCTCCATTCTATGACTTCACACACCCCCATTGTGTCTTCACACACCTCCATTCTATGACTTCACACACCTCCATTGTGTGACTTCACACACCTCGATTCTGAGTTCACACACCTCCATTTTGTGATTTCACACAACTCCATTCTGTGACTTCACACAACTCCATTCTATGACTTCCCACACCTTCATTCTGTGACTTCACACACCTCCATTCTGAGTTCACAAACCTCCATTCTGTGACTTAACGCACCTTCATTCTGTGACTTCACACACCTCCAATCTATGACTTCACACACCTCCATTCTATGAGTTCACACACCTCCAGTCTTTGACTTCACACCCCTCCATTCTGTGACTTCACACACCTCCATTCTATAACTTCACACACCTCCATTGTGACTTCCCACACCTCCAATCTGAGTTCACACACCTCCGTTCTGACTTCACACACTTCCATTCTATGACTTCACACACCTCCGTTCTGTGACTTCACACACCTCAATTCTGTGACTTCACACGCCTCCATTATGACTTCACACACCTCCATTCTATGACTTCACACACCTCCAATCTATGACTTCACACACGTAGATTCTGTGACTTCACAAACCTCCATTCTGAGTTCACACACCTCCACTCTGTGACTTAACACACCTCCATTCTCTGACTTCACACACCTCCATTCTGAGTTCAAACACCTCCATTCTGTGACTTCACACACCTCCATTCTGACTTCACACAGCTCCATTCTATGACTTCACACACCTCCATTCTGTGCCTTCACACACCTCCATTCTATGACTTATCACACCTTCATTCTTACTTAACAAACATCCATTCTATGACTTCACACACCTCCATTCTATGACTTCACACACCTCCATCCTGTGACTTCACACACCTCAATTCTGTGACTTCACACACCTCCATTATGACTTCACACACATCCATTCCATGACTTCACACACCTCCATTCTATGACTTCACACACCTCCATTCTGACTTCACACACCTCCATTCTATGACTTCACACACCTCCATTCTGACTTCACACACTTCCATTCTATGACTTCACACAACTCCATTCTGACCTCACATACCTCCATTCTGTGACTTCACACACCTCCATTATATGACTTCACACACCTCCATTCTGTGACTTCACACACCTCCATTCTGTGACTTCACACACGTACATTTTGACTTTACAGACCTCCATTCTATGAGTTCACACAAATGCATTGTGAATTCACACACCTCCATTCTATGACTTCACACACCTCCATTCTGACTTCACACACCTCCATTCTGACTTCACACACCTCAGTTCTGTGACTTCACACACCTCCATTCCATGAGTTCACACACCTCCATTCTATGAGTTCACACACCACCATTTTGACTTCACACACCTCCATTCTATGACTTCACACACCTACATTCTTACTTCAGAAACATCCACTCTATGATTTCACACACCTCCATTCTGTGACTTCACCCACCTCCATCCTGACTTCACACACCTCCATTCTGACTTCACAAACCTCAATTCTTTGACTTCACACACCTCCATTCTATGATTTCACACTCTTCCATTCTATGAATTCACACACCTCCATTCTATGACTTCACACCTCATTTCTGAGTTGACACACCTCCATTCTGTGATTTCACACGCCTCCAATTTGACTTCACACACCCCCATTCTATGACTTCACACACCCCCATTGTAACTTCACACACTCCATTCTATGAGTTCACACACCTCCATTCTGACTTCACACACCTCCATTCTATGGCTTCACACAGATGCATTCAGACTTCAGACACCTTCATTCTGTGACTTCACACACCTCCATTTTTACTTCACACAGGTCCATTCTTTGACTTAACACACCTGCATTTTGTGACTTCACACACGACCATTGTTTGACTTCACACACCTATATTCTTGGACTACACACACCTCCATTCCATGACTTCACACATCTCCATTTTATGAGTTCACACACCTACATTTTGACTTCACACACCTCCATTCTATGACTTCACACACCTTCATTCTACTTCAGAAACATCCATTCTATGACTTCACACACCTCCATTCTATGACTTCACACACCTCCATTCTGTGACTTCACACAACTCCATTCTGAGTTCACACACCTCAATTCCGTGACTTCACACACCTCAATTCTCACTTCACACACCTCCATTCTATGACTTCACACAATTCCATTCTATGACTTCACACACCTCCATTCTTTGACTTCACACACCTCCATTGTGAGTTCACACACCTCCATTCTGTGAGTTCACACACCTCCATTCTGTGACTTCACACACCTCCATTCTGTGACTTCACACACCTCCATTCTATGATTTCTCACACCTCCATTCTATTAATTCACACAACTCCATTCTGTGACTTCACACAACTCCATTCTATGACTTCCCACACCTTCATTCTGTGACTTCACACACCTCCATTCTGAGTTCACAAACCTCCATTCTGTGACTTAACGCACCTTCATTCTGTGACTTCACACACCTCCAATCTATGACTTCACACACCTCCATTCTATGAGTTCACACACCTCCAGTCTTTGACTTCACACCCCTCCATTCTGTGACTTCACACACCTCCATTCTATAACTTCACACACCTCCATTGTGACTTCCCACACCTCCAATCTGAGTTCACACACCTCCGTTCTGACTTCACACACTTCCATTCTATGACTTCACACACCTCCGTTCTGTGACTTCACACACCTCAATTCTGTGACTTCACACGCCTCCATTATGACTTCACACACCTCCATTCTATGACTTCACACACCTCCAATCTATGACTTCACACACGTAGATTCTGTGACTTCACAAACCTCCATTCTGAGTTCACACACCTCCACTCTGTGACTTAACACACCTCCATTCTCTGACTTCACACACCTCCATTCTGAGTTCAAACACCTCCATTCTGTGACTTCACACACCTCCATTCTGACTTCACACAGCTCCATTCTATGACTTCACACACCTCCATTCTGTGCCTTCACACACCTCCATTCTATGACTTATCACACCTTCATTCTTACTTAACAAACATCCATTCTATGACTTCACACACCTCCATTCTATGACTTCACACACCTCCATCCTGTGACTTCACACACCTCAATTCTGTGACTTCACACACCTCCATTATGACTTCACACACATCCATTCCATGACTTCACACACCTCCATTCTATGACTTCACACACCTCCATTCTGACTTCACACACCTCCATTCTATGACTTCACACACCTCCATTCTGACTTCACACACTTCCATTCTATGACTTCACACAACTCCATTCTGACCTCACATACCTCCATTCTGTGACTTCACACACCTCCATTATATGACTTCACACACCTCCATTCTGTGACTTCACACACCTCCATTCTATGACTTCACACACCTCCATTCTGTGACTTCACACACGTACATTTTGACTTTACAGACCTCCATTCTATGAGTTCACACAAATGCATTGTGAATTCACACACCTCCATTCTATGACTTCACACACCTCCATTCTGACTTCACACACCTCCATTCTGACTTCACACACCTCAGTTCTGTGACTTCACACACCTCCATTCCATGAGTTCACACACCTCCATTCTATGAGTTCACACACCACCATTTTGACTTCACACACCTCCATTCTATGACTTCACACACCTACATTCTTACTTCAGAAACATCCACTCTATGACTTCACACACCTCCATTCTGTGACTTCACCCACCTCCATCCTGACTTCACACACCTCCATTCTGACTTCACAAACCTCAATTCTTTGACTTCACACACCTCCATTCTATGATTTCACACTCTTCCATTCTATGAATTCACACACCTCCATTCTATGACTTCACACCTCATTTCTGAGTTGACACACCTCCATTCTGTGATTTCACACACCTCCAATTTGACTTCACACACCCCCATTCTATGACTTCACACACCCCCATTGTAACTTCACACACTCCATTCTATGAGTTCACACACCTCCATTCTGACTTCACACACCTCCATTCTATGGCTTCACACAGATGCATTCAGACTTCAGACACCTTCATTCTGTGACTTCACACACCTCCATTTTTACTTCACACAGGTCCATTCTTTGACTTAACACACCTGCATTTTGTGACTTCACACACGACCATTGTTTGACTTCACACACCTATATTCTTGGACTACACACACCTCCATTCCATGACTTCACACATCTCCATTTTATGAGTTCACACACCTACATTTTGACTTCACACACCTCCATTCTATGACTTCACACACCTTCATTCTACTTCAGAAACATCCATTCTATGACTTCACACACCTCCATTCTATGACTTCACACACCTCTATTCTGTGACTTCACACACCTCCATTCTGAGTTCACACACCTCAATTCCGTGACTTCACACACCTCAATTCTCACTTCACACACCTCCATTCTATGACTTCACACAATTCCATTCTATGACTTCACACACCTCCATTCTTTGACTTCACACACCTCCATTGTGAGTTCACACACCTCCATTCTGTGAGTTCACACACCTCCATTCTGTGACTTCACACACCTCCATTCTGTGACTTCACACACCTCCATTCTATGATTTCTCACACCTCCATTCTATTAATTCACACAACTCCATTCTGTGACTTCACACAACTCCATTCTATGACTTCCCACACCTCCATTCTGTGACTTCACACAACTCCATTCTATGACTTCCCACAGCTCCATTCTGTGACTTCACACACCTCCATTCTGAGTTCACACACCTCCATTCTGTGACTTCACACACCTCCATTCTATGACCTCACACACCTCCATTCTATGACTTCGCACACCTGCATTGTGACTTCACATACCTCCATTCTATGAGTTCACACACCTCCATTTTGACTTCCCACACCTCCATTCTATGACTTCACACACCTCCATTCTGACTTCACACACCTCCATTCTATGACTTCACACAACTCCATCTGACTTTACACACCTCCATTCCATGACTTCACACACCTCCATTCGATGACTTCACACACCTCCATTCTTTGATTGCATGCACCTCCACTCTATGAGTTCACACACCTCCATTCTGTGACTTCACACACCTTTATTGTTTGACTTCACACAACTCCATTCTTTGACTTCACACACCTCCATTCCATGACTTCACACACCTCCATTCTATGAGTTCACACACCTCAATTCTATGATTCACACACCTCCATTTTGACTTCACACACCTCCATTCTTTGACTTCATACACCGTCGTTCTCACCTCAGAAACATCCATTCTATGGCTTCAGGCACCTCCCTTCTATGACTTCACAAACCTCCTTTCTGTGACCACACATCTCCATTCTGAGTTCCCACACCTCCATTCTGTGACTTCACACACCTCCAATCTGACTTCACACAGCTCCATTCCATGACTTCACACACCTCCATTCTGTGACTTCACACACCTCCATTCTATGACTTCACACACCTCCATTGTGACTTCACACACCTCCATTCTATGAGTTTACACACCTTCATTCTTACTTCAGAAACATCCATTCTATGACTTCACACACCTCCATTCTGTGACTTCACACACCTCCATTCTGAGTTCACACACCCCCATTCTGTGACTTCACACACCATCAATCTTTGACTTGACACACCTCCATTCTATTACTTCACACACCTCCATTCTATGACTTCACAAACCTCCAATATATGACTTCACACACCTCCATTCTGTGACTTCACACACCTCCATTCTATGACTTCACACACCTCCATTCTGTGACTTCACACACCTCCATTCTATGACTTCACACACCTCCATTCTGTGACTTCACACACCTACATTGTGACTTCACAGACCTCCATTCTATGAGTTCACACAAATGCATTGTGAATTCACACACCTCCATTCTATGACTTCACACACCTCCATTCTGACTTCACACACCTCCATTCTGACTTCACACACGTCAATTCTGTGACTTCACACATCTCCATTCTATGATTTCACACACCTCCCTTCTATGACTTCACACACCTATATTCTATGACTTCACACACCTCCTTTCTGAGTTGACACACCTCCAATCTATGACTTCACACACTCCAATCTGACTTCACACACCTCCATTCTATGACTTCACACAAATTCCATTCTGTGACTTCAAAAACTTCCATTCTATGACTTCACACACCTCCATTGTGACTTCACACACCATCATTCTATGAGTTCACATACCGCCATTCTGACTTCACTCACCTCCATTCTATGACTTCACACAGCTCCATTCTGACTTCACACAGCTCCATTCAATGACTTCGCACACATCTATTCTGACTTCACACACCTCCATTCTGTGACATCACACACCTCCATTCTATGACTTCACACACCTCCATTCTATGACTTCACACACCCCCATTGTGTGACTTCACACACCTCCATTCTATGACTTCACACACCTCCATTCTGTGACTTCACACACCTCGATTCTGAGTTCACACACCTCCATTTTGTGATTTCACACACCTACATTCTCAGACTTCACACACCTCCATTCCATGACTTCACACACCTCCATTCTATGATTTCTCACACCTCCATTCTATTAATTCACACAACTCCATTCTGTGACTTCACACAACTCCATTCTATGACTTCCCACACCTTCATTCTGTGACTTCACACACCTCCATTCTGAGTTCACAAACCTCCATTCTATGAGTTCACACACCTCCAGTCTTTGACTTCACACCCCTCCATTCTGTGACTTCACACACCTCCATTCTATAACTTCACACACCTCCATTGTGACTTCCCACACCTCCAATCTGAGTTCACACACCTCCGTTCTGACTTCACACACTTCCATTCTATGACTTCACACACCTACATTCTGTGACTTCACACACCTCAATTCTGTGACTTCACACGCCTCCATTATGACTTCACACACCTCCATTCGATGACGTCACACACCTCCAATCTATGACTTCACACACGTAGATTCTGTGACTTCACAAACCTCCATTCTGAGTTCACACACCTCCACTCTGTGACTTAACACACCTCCATTCTCTGACTTCACACACCTCCATTCTGACTTCACACACCTCCATTCTGTGACATCACACACCTCCATTCTATGACTTCACACACCTCCATTCTATGACTTCACACACCCCCATTGTGTCTTCACACACCTCCATTCTATGACTTCACACACCTCCATTGTGTGACTTCACACACCTCGATTCTGAGTTCACACACCTCCATTTTGTGATTTCACACAACTCCATTCTGTGACTTCACACAACTCCATTCTATGACTTCCCACACCTTCATTCTGTGACTTCACACACCTCCATTCTGAGTTCACAAACCTCCATTCTGTGACTTAACGCACCTTCATTCTGTGACTTCACACACCTCCAATCTATGACTTCACACACCTCCATTCTATGAGTTCACACACCTCCAGTCTTTGACTTCACACCCCTCCATTCTGTGACTTCACACACCTCCATTCTATAACTTCACACACCTCCATTGTGACTTCCCACACCTCCAATCTGAGTTCACACACCTCCGTTCTGACTTCACACACTTCCATTCTATGACTTCACACACCTCCGTTCTGTGACTTCACACACCTCAATTCTGTGACTTCACACGCCTCCATTATGACTTCACACACCTCCATTCTATGACTTCACACACCTCCAATCTATGACTTCACACACGTAGATTCTGTGACTTCACAAACCTCCATTCTGAGTTCACACACCTCCACTCTGTGACTTAACACACCTCCATTCTCTGACTTCACACACCTCCATTCTGAGTTCAAACACCTCCATTCTGTGACTTCACACACCTCCATTCTGACTTCACACAGCTCCATTCTATGACTTCACACACCTCCATTCTGTGCCTTCACACACCTCCATTCTATGACTTATCACACCTTCATTCTTACTTAACAAACATCCATTCTATGACTTCACACACCTCCATTCTATGACTTCACACACCTCCATCCTGTGACTTCACACACCTCAATTCTGTGACTTCACACACCTCCATTATGACTTCACACACATCCATTCCATGACTTCACACACCTCCATTCTATGACTTCACACACCTCCATTCTGACTTCACACACCTCCATTCTATGACTTCACACACCTCCATTCTGACTTCACACACCTCCATTCTATGACTTCACACAACTCCATTCTGACCTCACATACCTCCATTCTGTGACTTCACACACCTCCATTATATGACTTCACACACCTCCATTCTGTGACTTCACACACCTCCATTCTATGACTTCACACACCTCCATTCTGTGACTTCACACACGTACATTTTGACTTTACAGACCTCCATTCTATGAGTTCACACAAATGCATTGTGAATTCACACACCTCCATTCTATGACTTCACACACCTCCATTCTGACTTCACACACCTCCATTCTGACTTCACACACCTCAGTTCTGTGACTTCACACACCTCCATTCCATGAGTTCACACACCTCCATTCTATGAGTTCACACACCACCATTTTGACTTCACACACCTCCATTCTATGACTTCACACACCTTCATTCTTACTTCAGAAACATCCACTCTATGACTTCACACACCTCCATTCTGTGACTTCACACACCTCCATTCTGAGTTCACACACCCCCATTCTATGACTTCACACACGCTCAATCTGTGACTTGACACACCTCCATTTTATTAATTCACACACCTCCATTCTATGACTTCACAAACCTCCAATATATGACTTCACAAACCTCCATTCTGTGACTTCACACACCTACATTCTATGACTTCACACACCTCCATTCTGTGACTTCACATACCTACATTGTGACTTCACAGACCTCCATTCTATGAGTTCACACAAATGCATTGTGAATTCACAAACCTCCATTCTATGACTTCACACACCTCCATTCTGACTTCACACACCTCCATTCTCACTTCACACACCTCCATTCTGTGACTTCACACACTTCCATTCTATGACTTCACACACCTCAATTCTATGACTTCACACACCTCCATTCTATGACTTCACACACCCCCATTGTGTCTTCACACACCTCCATTCTATGACTTCACACACCTCCATTGTGTGACTTCACACACCTCGATTCTGAGTTCACACACCTCCATTTTGTGATTTCACACACCTACATTCTCAGACCTCACACACCTCCATTCCATGACTTCACACACCTCCATTCTATGATTTCTCACACCTCCATTCTATTAATTCACACAACTCCATTCTGTGACTTCACACAACTCCATTCTATGACTTCCCACACCTTCATTCTGTGACTTCACACACCTCCATTCTGAGTTCACAAACCTCCATTCTGTGACTTAACGCACCTTCATTCTGTGACTTCACACACCTCCAATCTATGACTTCACACACCTCCATTCTATGAGTTCACACACCTCCAGTCTTTGACTTCACACCCCTCCATTCTGTGACTTCACACACCTCCATTCTATAACTTCACACACCTCCATTGTGACTTCCCACACCTCCAATCTGAGTTCACACACCTCCGTTCTGACTTCACACACTTCCATTCTATGACTTCACACACCTCCGTTCTGTGACTTCACACACCTCAATTCTGTGACTTCACACGCCTCCATTATGACTTCACACACCTCCATTCTATGACTTCACATACCTCCAATCTATGACTTCACACACGTAGATTCTGTGACTTCACAAACCTCCATTCTGAGTTCACACACCTCCACTCTGTGACTTAACACACCTCCATTCTCTGACTTCACACACCTCCATTCTGAGTTCAAACACCTCCATTCTGTGACTTCACACACCTCCATTCTGACTTCACACAGCTCCATTCTATGACTTCACACACCTCCATTCTGTGCCTTCACACACCTCCATTCTATGACTTATCACACCTTCATTCTTACTTAACAAACATCCATTCTATGACTTCACACACCTCCATTCTATGACTTCACACACCTCCATCCTGTGACTTCACACACCTCAATTCTGTGACTTCACACACCTCCATTATGACTTCACACACATCCATTCCATGACTTCACACACCTCCATTCTATGACTTCACACACCTCCATTCTGTGACTTCAAAAACCTCCATTCTGAGTTCACACACCTCCATTCTGTGACGTCACACACCTCCAATCTGACTCCACACAGCTCCATTCTATGACTTCACACACCTTCATTCTGTGACTTCACACACCTCCATTTTTACTTCACACACGTCCATTCTTTGACTTAACACACCTGCATTCTCTGACTTCACACACGACCATTGTTTGACTTCACACACCTATATTCTTGGACTACACACACCTCCATTCCATGACTTCACACATCTCCATTTTATGAGTTCACACACCTACATTTTGACTTCACACACCTCCATTCTATGACTTCACACACCTTCATTCTACTTCAGAAACATCCATTCTATGACTTCACACACCTCCATTCTGTGACTTCACACACCTCCATTCTGAGTTCACACACCTCAATTCCGTGACTTCACACACCTCAATTCTCACTTCACACACCTCCATTCTATGACTTCACACAATTCCATTCTATGACTTCACACACATCCATTCTTTGAGTTCACACACCTCCATTGTGAGTTCACACACCTCCATTCTGTGAGTTCACACACCTCCATTCTGTGACTTCACACACCTCCATTCTGTGACTTCACACACCTCCATTCTATGATTTCTCACACCTCCATTCTATTAATTCACACAACTCCATTCTGTGACTTCACACAATTCCATTCTATGACTTCCCACACCTTCATTCTGTGACTTCACACACCTCCATTCTGAGTTCACAAACCTCCATTCTGTGACTTAACGCACCTTCATTCTGTGACTTCACACACCTCCAATCTATGACTTCACACATCTCCATTCTATGAGTTCACACACCTCCAGTCTTTGACTTCACACCCTCCATTCTGTGACTTCACACAACTCCATTCTATAACTTCACACACCTCCATTGTGACTTCCCACACCTCCAATCTGAGTTCACACACCTCCGTTCTGACTTCACACACTTCCATTCTATGACTTCACACACCACCGTTCTGTGACTTCACACACCTCAATTCTGTGACTTCACACGCCTCCATTATGACTTCAGACACCTCCATTCTATGACTTCACACACCTCCAATCTATGACTTCACACACGTAGATTCTATGACTTCACAAACCTCCATTCTGAGTTCACACACCTCCACTCTGTGACTTAACACACCTCCATTCTCTGACTTCACACACCTCCATTCTGAGTTCAAACACCTCCATTCTGTGACTTCACACACCTCCATTCTGACTTCACACAGCTCCATTCTATGACTTCACACACCTCCATTCTGTGCCTCCACACACCTCCATTCTATGACTTATCACACCTTCATTCTTACTTAACAAACATCCATTCTATGACTTCACACACCTCCATTCTATGACTTCACACACCTCCATTCTGTGACTTCACACACCTCAATTCTGTGACTTCACACACCTCCATTATGACTTCACACACATCCATTCCATGACTTCACACACCTCCATTCTATGACTTCACACACCTCCATTCTGTGACTTCACAAACCTCCATTCTGAGTTCACACACCTCCATTCTGTGACTTCACACACCTCCAATCTGACTCCACACAGCTCCATTCTATGACTTCACACACCTCCATCCTGTGACTTCACACACCGCCATTCTATGACTTCACCCACCTCCATTGTGACTTCACACACCTCCATTCTATGAGTTCACACACCTCCATTCTGACTTCACACACCTCCATTCTATGACTTCACACACCTCCATTCTGACTTCACACACATCCATTCTATGACTTCACACAACTCCATTCTGACCTCACATACCTCCATTCTGTGACTTCACACACCTCCATTATATGACTTCACACACCTCCATTCTGTGACTTCACACACCTCCATTCTATGACTTCACACACCTCCATTCTGTGACTTCACACACGTACATTTTGACTTTACAGACCTCCATTCTATGAGTTCACACAAATGCATTGTGAATTCACACACCTCCATTCTATGACTTCACACACCTCCATTCTGACTTCACACACCTCCATTCTGACTTCACACACCTCAATTCTGTGACTTCGCACACCTCCATTCCATGAGTTCACACACCTCCCTTCTATGAGTTCACACACCACCCTTTTGACTTCACACACCTCCATTCTATGACTTCACACACCTTCATTCTTACTTCAGAAACATCCATTCTATGACTTCACACACCTCCATTCTGTGACTTCACACACCTTCATTCTGAGTTCACACATTCCCATTCTATGACTTCACACACGCTCAATCTGTGACTTGACACACCTCCATTTTATTACTTCACACACCTCCATTCTATGACTTCACAAACCTCCAATATATGACTTCACACACCTCCATTCTGTTACTTCACACACCTACATTCTATGACTTCACACACCTCCATTCTGTGACTTCACATACCTACATTGTGACTTCACAGACCTCCATTCTATGAGTTCACACAAATGCATTGTGAATTCACACACCTCCATTCTATGACTTCACACACCTCCATTCTATGACTTCACACACCCCCATTGTGTGACTTCACACACCTCCATTCTATGACTTCACACACCTCCATTCTGTGACTTCACACACCACGATTCTGAGTTCACACACCTCCATATTGTGATTTCACACACCTCCATTTTCTGAATTCACACACCTCTATTCTATGACTTCACACACCTAAATTCTATGACTTCACACACCTCCATTCTATGACTTCACACACCTCCATTCTGTGACTTCACACACCTCCATTCTATGACTTCACACACCTCCATTCTATGACCTCACACACCTCCATTCTATGACTTCGCACACCTGCATTGTGACTTCACACACCTCCATTCTATGAGTTCACACACCTCCATTCTGACTTCACAAACCTCCATTCTATGACTTCACACACCTCCATTCTGACTTCACACACCTCCATTCTATGACTTCACACAACTCCATCTGACTTCACACACCTCCATTCCATGACTTCACACACCTCCATTCGATGACTTCACACACCTCCATTCTTTGACTGCATGCACCTCCATTCTATGAGTTCACACACCTCCATTCTGTGACTTCACACACCTTTATTGTTTGACTTCACACACCTCCATTCTTTGACTTCACACACCTCCATTCCATGACTTCACACAGCTCCATTCTATGAGTTCACACACCTCCATTCTATGATTCACACACCTCCATTTTGACTTCACACACCTCCATTCTTTGACTTCATACACCTTCGTTCTCACTTCAGAAACATCCATTCTATGACTTCAGGCACCTCCATTCTATGACTTCACAAACCTCCGTTCTGTGACCACACACCTCCATTCTGAGTTCCCACACCTCCATTCTGTGACTTCACCCACCTCCATCCTGACTTCACACACCTCCATTCTGACTTCACAAACCTCAATTCTTTGACTTCACACACCTCCATTCTATGATTTCACACTCTTCCATTCTATGAATTCACACACCTCCATTCTATGACTTCACACCTCATTTCTGAGTTGACACACCTCCATTCTGTGATTTCACACACCTCCAATTTGACTTCACACACCCCCATTCTATGACTTCACACACCCCCATTGTAACTTTACACACTCCATTCTATGAGTTCACACACCTCCATTCTGACTTCACACACCTCCATTCTATGGCTTCACACAGATGCATTCAGACTTCAGACACCTTCATTCTGTGACTTCACACACCTCCATTTTTACTTCACACAGGTCCATTCTTTGACTTAACACACCTGCATCCTGTGACTTCACACACGACCATTGTTTGACTTCACACACCTATATTCTTGGACTACACACACCTCCATTCCATGACTTCACACATCTCCATTTTATGAGTTCACACACCTACATTTTGACTTCACACACCTCCATTCTATCACTTCACACACCTTCATTCTACTTCAGAAACATCCATTCTATGACTTCACACACCTCCATTCTATGACTTCACACACCTCCATTCTGTGACTTCACACACCACGATTCTGAGTTCACACACCTCCATATTGTGATTTCACACACCTCCATTCTCTGACTTCACACACCTAAATTCTATGACTTCACACACCTCCATTCTATGACTTCACACACCTCCATTCTGTGACTTCACACACCTCCATTCTATGACTTCACACACCTCCATTCTATGACCTCACACACCTCCATTCTATGACTTCGCACACCTGCATTGTGACTTCACACACCTCCATTCTATGAGTTCACACACCTCCATTCTGACTTCACAAACCTCCATTCTATGACTTCACACACCTCCATTCTGACTTCACACACCTCCATTCTATGACTTCACACAACTCCATCTGACTTCACACACCTCCATTCCATGACTTCACACACCTCCATTCGATGACTTCACACACCTCCATTCTTTGACTGCATGCACCTCCATTCTATGAGTTCACACACCTCCATTCTGTGACTTCACACACCTTTATTGTTTGACTTCACACACCTCCATTCCATGACTTCACACAGCTCCATTCTATGAGTTCACACACTTCCATTCTATGATTCACACACCTCCATTTTGACTTCACACACCTCCATTCTTTGACTTCATACACCTTCGTTCTCACTTCAGAAACATCCATTCTATGACTTCAGGCACCTCCATTCTATGACTTCACAAACCTCCGTTCTGTGACCACACACCTCCATTCTGAGTTCCCACACCTCCATTCTGTGACTTCACCCACCTCCATCCTGACTTCACACACCTCCATTCTGACTTCACAAACCTCAATTCTTTGACTTCACACACCTCCATTCTATGATTTCACACTCTTCCATTCTATGAATTCACACACCTCCATTCTATGACTTCACACCTCATTTCTGAGTTGACACACCTCCATTCTGTGATTTCACACACCTCCAATTTGACTTCACACACCCCCATTCTATGACTTCACACACCCCCATTGTAACTTCACACACTCCATTCTATGAGTTCACACACCTCCATTCTGACTTCACACACCTCCATTCTATGGCTTCACACAGATGCATTCAGACTTCAGACACCTTCATTCTGTGACTTCATACACCTCCATTTTTACTTCACACAGGTCCATTCTTTGACTTAACACACCTGCATTCTGTGACTTCACACACGACCATTGTTTGACTTCACACACCTATATTCTTGGACTAGACACACCTCCATTCCATGACTTCACACATCTCCATTTTATGAGTTCACACACCTACATTTTGACTTCACACACCTCCATTCTATGACTTCACACACCTTCATTCTACTTCAGAAACATCCATTCTATGACTTCACACACCTCCATTCTATGACTTCACACACCTCCATTCTGTGACTTCACACACCTCCATTCTGAGTTCACACACCTCAATTCCGTGACTTCACACACCTCAATTCTCACTTCACACACCTCCATTCTATGACTTCACACAATTCCATTCTATGACTTCACACACCTCCATTCTTTGAGTTCACACACCTCCATTGTGAGTTCACACACCTCCATTCTGTGAGTTCACACACCTCCATTCTGTGACTTCACACACCTCCATTCTATGATTTCTCACACCTCCATTCTATTAATTCACACAACTCCATTCTGTGACTTCACACAACTCCATTCTATGACTTCCCACACCTCCATCCTGTGACTTCACACAACTCCATTCTATGACTTCCCACACCTCCATTCTGTGACTTCACACACCTCCATTCTGAGTTCACACACCTCCATTCTGTGACTTCACACACCTCCATTCTATGACCTCACACACCTCCATTCTATGACTTCGCACACCTCCATTTTGACTTCCCACACCTCCATTCTATGACTTCACACACCTCCATTCTGACTTCACACACCTCCATTCTATGACTTCACACAACTCCATCTGACTTTACACACCTCCATTCCATGACTTCACACACCTCCATTCGATGACTTCACACACCTCCATTCTTTGATTGCATGCACCTCCATTCTATGAGTTCACACACCTCCATTCTGTGACTTCACACACCTTTATTGTTTGACTTCACACAACTCCATTCTTTGACTTCACACACCTCCATTCCATGACTTCACACACCTCCATTCTATGAGTTCACACACCTCAATTCTATGATTCACACACCTCCATTTTGACTTCACACACCTCCATTCTTTGACTTCATACACCGTCGTTCTCACCTCAGAAACATCCATTCTATGGCTTCAGGCACCTCCCTTCTATGACTTCACAAACCTCCGTTCTGTGACCACACATCTCCATTCTGAGTTCCCACACCTCCATTCTGTGACTTCACACACCTCCAATCTGACTTCACACAGCTCCATTCCATGACTTCACACACCTCCATTCTGTGACTTCACACACCTCCATTCTATGACTTCACACACCTCCATTGTGACTTCACACACCTCCATTCTATGAGTTTACACACCTTCATTCTTACTTCAGAAACATCCATTCTATGACTTCACACACCTCCATTCTGTGACTTCACACACCTCCATTCTGAGTTCACACACCCCCATTCTGTGACTTCACACACCATCAATCTTTGACTTGACACACCTCCATTCTATTACTTCACACACCTCCATTCTATGACTTCACAAACCTCCAATATATGACTTCACACACCTCCATTCTGTGACTTCACACACCTCCATTCTATGACTTCACACACCTCCATTCTGTGACTTCACACACCTCCATTCTATGACTTCACACACCTCCATTCTGTGACTTCACACACCTACATTGTGACTTCACAGACCTCCATTCTATGAGTTCACACAAATGCATTGTGAATTCACACACCTCCATTCTATGACTTCACACACCTCCATTCTGACTTCACACACCTCCATTCTGACTTCACACACCTCAATTCTGTGACTTCACACATCTCCATTCTATGATTTCACACACCTCCCTTCTATGACTTCACACACCTATATTCTATGACTTCACACACCTCCTTTCTGAGTTGACACACCTCCAATCTATGACTTCACACACCTCCAATCTGACTTCACACACCTCCATTCTATGACTTCACACAAATTCCATTCTGTGACTTCAAAAACTTCCATTCTATGACTTCACACACCTCCATTGTGACTTCACACACCATCATTCTATGAGTTCACATACCGCCATTCTGACTTCACTCACCTCCATTCTATGACTTCACACAGCTCCATTCTGACTTCACACAGCTCCATTCAATGACTTCGCACACATCTATTCTGACTTCACACACCTCCATTCTGTGACATCACACACCTCCATTCTATGACTTCACACACCTCCATTCTATGACTTCACACACCCCCATTGTGTGACTTCACACACCTCCATTCTACGACTTCACACACCTCCATTCTGTGACTTCACACACCTCGATTCTGAGTTCACACACCTCCATTTTGTGATTTCACACACCTACATTCTCAGACTTCACACACCTCCATTCCATGACTTCACACACCTCCATTCTATGATTTCTCACACCTCCATTCTATTAATTCACACAACTCCATTCTGTGACTTCACACAACTCCATTCTATGACTTCCCACACCTTCATTCTGTGACTTCACACACCTCCATTCTGAGTTCACAAACCTCCATTCTGTGACTTAACGCACCTTCATTCTGTGACTTCACACACCTCCAATCTATGCCTTCACACACCTCCATTCTATGAGTTCACACACCTCCAGTCTTTGACTTCACACCCCTCCATTCTGTGACTTCACACACCTCCATTCTATAACTTCACACACCTCCATTGTGACTTCCCACACCTCCAATCTGAGTTCACACACCTCCGTTCTGACTTCACACACTTCCATTCTATGACTTCACACACCTACATTCTGTGACTTCATACACCTCAATTCTGTGACTTCACACGCCTCCATTATGACTTCACACACCTCCATTCGATGACGTCACACACCTCCAATCTATGACTTCACACACGTAGATTCTGTGACTTCACAAACCTCCATTCTGAGTTCACACACCTCCACTCTGTGAATTAACACACCTCCATTCTCTGACTTCACACACCTCCATTCTGACTTCACACACCTCCATTCTGTGACATCACACACCTCCATTCTATGACTTCACACACCTCCATTCTATGACTTCACACACCCCCATTGTGTCTTCACACACCTCCATTCTATGACTTCACACACCTCCATTGTGTGACTTCACACACCTCGATTCTGAGTTCACACACCTCCATTTTGTGATTTCACACACCTACATTCTCAGACTTCACACACCTCCATTCCATGACTTCACACACCTCCATTCTATGATTTCTCACACCTCCATTCTATTAATTCACACAACTCCATTCTGTGACTTCACACAAC
This sequence comes from Megascapheus bottae, assembly GCA_024803745.1. Lineage (NCBI taxonomy): Eukaryota > Metazoa > Chordata > Mammalia > Rodentia > Geomyidae > Megascapheus > Megascapheus bottae. Next base: position 10,347 of record JANJXV010001818.1, on the reverse strand, counting down.
TCCATTCTATGACTTCCCACACCTTCATTCTGTGACTTCACACACCTCCATTCTGAGTTCACAAACCTCCATTCTGTGACTTAAAGCACCTTCATTCTGTGACTTCACACACCTCCAATCTATGACTTCACACACCTCCATTCTATGAGTTCACACACCTCCAGTCTTTGACTTCACACCCCTCCATTCTGTGACTTCACACACCTCCATTCTATAACTTCACACACCTCCATTGTGACTTCCCACACCTCCAATCTGAGTTCACACACCTCCGTTCTGACTTCACACACTTCCATTCTATGACTTCACACACCTCCATTCTGTGACTTCACACACCTCAATTCTGTGACTTCACACGCCTCCATTATGACTTCACACACCTCCATTCGATGACTTCACACACCTCCAATCTATGACTTCACACACGTAGATTCTGTGACTTCACAATCCTCCATTCTGAGTTCACACACCTCCACTCTGTGACTTAACACACCTCCATTCTCTGACTTCACACACCTCCATTCTGAGTTCAAACACCTCCATTCTGTGACTTCACACACCTCCATTATGACTTCACACAGCTCCATTCTATGACTTCACACACCTCCATTCTGTGCCTTCACACACCTCCATTCTATGACTTCACACACCTCCATTCTGAGTTCAAACACCTCCATTCTGTGACTTCACACACCTCCATTATGACTTCACACAGCTCCATTCTATGACTTCACACACCTCCATTCTGTGCCTTCACACACCTCCATTCTATGACTTAACACACCTTCATTCTTACTTAACAAACATCCATTCTATGACTTCACACACCTCCATTCTATGACTTCACACACCTCCATTCTTTGACTTCACGCCCCTCCATTCTGTGACTTCACACACCTACATTATGACTTCACACACATCCATTCTATGACTTCACACACCTCCATTCTATGACTTCACACACCTCCATTCTGTGACTTCACACACCTCAATTCTGTGACTTCACACACCTCCATTATGACTTCACACACATCCATTCCAGGACTTCACACACCTCCATTCTATGACTTCACACACCTCCATTCTGTGACTTCACAAACCTCCATTGAGTTCACACACCTCCATTCTGTGACTTCACACACCTCCAATCTCACTTCACACAGCTCCATTCTATGACTTCACACACCTCCATTCTGTGACTTCACACACCTCCATTCTATGACTTCACCCACCTCCATTGTGACTTCACACACCTCCATTCTATGAGTTCACACACCTCCATTCTGACTTCACACACCTCCATTCTATGACTTCACACACCTCCATTCTGACTTCACACACCTCCATTCTATGACTTCACACAACTCCATTCTGACCTCACATACCTCCATTCTGTGACTTCACACACCTCCATTATATGACTTCACACACCTCCATTCTGTGACTTCACACACCTCCATTCTATGACTTCACTCACCTCCATTCTGTGACTTCACACACGTACATTTTGACTTCACAGACCTCCATTCTATGAGTTCACACAAATGCATTGTGAATTCACACACCTCCATTCTATGACTTCACACACCTCCATTCTGACTTCACAAACCTCCATTCTGACTTCACACACCTCAATTCTGTGACTTCACACACCTCCATTCTATGATTTCACACACCTTCATTCTATGACTTCACACACCTCCATTTTATGACTTCACACACCTCCTTTCTGAGTTGACACACCTCCATTCTATGACTTCACACACCTCCAATTTGACTTCACACACCTCAATTCTATGACTTCACACACTTCCATTCTGTGACTTCAAAAACCTCCATTCTATGACTTCACACACCTCCATTGTGACTTCACACACCATCATTCTATGAGTTCACACACCGCCTTTCTGACTTCACTCACCTCCATTCTATGACTTCACACAGCTCCATTCTGACTTCACACAGCTCCATTCTATCACTTCGCACACATCTATTCTGACTTCACACACCTCCATTCGATGACTTCACACACCTCCATTCTTTGATTGCATGCACCTCCATTCTATGAGTTCACACACCTCCATTCTGTGACTTCACACACCTTTATTGTTTGACTTCACACAACTCCATTCTTTGACTTCACACACCTCCATTCCATGACTTCACACACCTCCATTCTATGAGTTCACACACCTCAATTCTATGATTCACACACCTCCATTTTGACTTCACACACCTCCATTCTTTGACTTCATACACCGTCGTTCTCACCTCAGAAACATCCATTCTATGGCTTCAGGCACCTCCCTTCTATGACTTCACAAACCTCCGTTCTGTGACCACACATCTCCATTCTGAGTTCCCACACCTCCATTCTGTGACTTCACACACCTCCAATCTGACTTCACACAGCTCCATTCCATGACTTCACACACCTCCATTCTGTGACTTCACACACCTCCATTCTATGACTTCACACACCTCCATTGTGACTTCACACACCTCCATTCTATGAGTTTACACACCTTCATTCTTACTTCAGAAACATCCATTCTATGACTTCACACACCTCCATTCTGTGACTTCACACACCTCCATTCTGAGTTCACACACCCCCATTCTGTGACTTCACACACCATCAATCTTTGACTTGACACACCTCCATTCTATTACTTCACACACCTCCATTCTATGACTTCACAAACCTCCAATATATGACTTCACACACCTCCATTCTGTGACTTCACACACCTCCATTCTATGACTTCACACACCTCCATTCTGTGACTTCACACACCTCCATTCTATGACTTCACACACCTCCATTCTGTGACTTCACACACCTACATTGTGACTTCACAGACCTCCATTCTATGAGTTCACACAAATGCATTGTGAATTCACACACCTCCATTCTATGACTTCACACACCTCCATTCTGACTTCACACACCTCCATTCTGACTTCACACACCTCAATTCTGTGACTTCACACATCTCCATTCTATGATTTCACACACCTCCCTTCTATGACTTCACACACCTATATTCTATGACTTCACACACCTCCTTTCTGAGTTGACACACCTCCAATCTATGACTTCACACACCTCCAATCTGACTTCACACACCTCCATTCTATGACTTCACACAAATTCCATTCTGTGACTTCAAAAACTTCCATTCTATGACTTCACACACCTCCATTGTGACTTCACACACCATCATTCTATGAGTTCACATACCGCCATTCTGACTTCACTCACCTCCATTCTATGACTTCACACAGCTCCATTCTGACTTCACACAGCTCCATTCAATGACTTCGCACACATCTATTCTGACTTCACACACCTCCATTCTGTGACATCACACACCTCCATTCTATGACTTCACACACCTCCATTCTATGACTTCACACACCCCCATTGTGTGACTTCACACACCTCCATTCTACGACTTCACACACCTCCATTCTGTGACTTCACACACCTCGATTCTGAGTTCACACACCTCCATTTTGTGATTTCACACACCTACATTCTCAGACTTCACACACCTCCATTCCATGACTTCACACACCTCCATTCTATGATTTCTCACACCTCCATTCTATTAATTCACACAACTCCATTCTGTGACTTCACACAACTCCATTCTATGACTTCCCACACCTTCATTCTGTGACTTCACACACCTCCATTCTGAGTTCACAAACCTCCATTCTGTGACTTAACGCACCTTCATTCTGTGACTTCACACACCTCCAATCTATGCCTTCACACACCTCCATTCTATGAGTTCACACACCTCCCGTCTTTGACTTCACACCCCTCCATTCTGTGACTTCACACACCTCCATTCTATAACTTCACACACCTCCATTGTGACTTCCCACACCTCCAATCTGAGTTCACACACCTCCGTTCTGACTTCACACACTTCCATTCTATGACTTCACACACCTACATTCTGTGACTTCATACACCTCAATTCTGTGACTTCACACGCCTCCATTATGACTTCACACACCTCCATTCGATGACGTCACACACCTCCAATCTATGACTTCACACACGTAGATTCTGTGACTTCACAAACCTCCATTTCTGAGTTCACAACCTCCACTCTGTGAATTAACACACCTCCATTCTCTGACTTCACACACCTCCATTCTGACTTCACACACCTCCATTCTGTGACATCACACACCTCCATTCTATGACTTCACACACCTCCATTCTATGACTTCACACACCCCCATTGTGTCTTCACACACCTCCATTCTATGACTTCACACACCTCCATTGTGTGACTTCACACACCTCGATTCTGAGTTCACACACCTCCATTTTGTGATTTCACACACCTACATTCTCAGACTTCACACACCTCCATTCCATGACTTCACACACCTCCATTCTATGATTTCTCACACCTCCATTCTATTAATTCACACAACTCCATTCTGTGACTTCACACAACTCCATTCTATGACTTCCCACACCTTCATTCTGTGACTTCACACACCTCCATTCTGAGTTCACAAACCTCCATTCTGTGACTTAAAGCACCTTCATTCTGTGACTTCACACACCTCCAATCTATGACTTCACACACCTCCATTCTATGAGTTCACACACCTCCAGTCTTTGACTTCACACCCCTCCATTCTGTGACTTCACACACCTCCATTCTATAACTTCACACACCTCCATTGTGACTTCCCACACCTCCAATCTGAGTTCACACACCTCCGTTCTGACTTCACACACTTCCATTCTATGACTTCACACACCTCCATTCTGTGACTTCACACACCTCAATTCTGTGACTTCACACGCCTCCATTATGACTTCACACACCTCCATTCGATGACTTCACACACCTCCAATCTATGACTTCACACACGTAGATTCTGTGACTTCACAATCCTCCATTCTGAGTTCACACACCTCCACTCTGTGACTTAACACACCTCCATTCTCTGACTTCACACACCTCCATTCTGAGTTCAAACACCTCCATTCTGTGACTTCACACACCTCCATTATGACTTCACACAGCTCCATTCTATGACTTCACACACCTCCATTCTGTGCCTTCACACACCTCCATTCTATGACTTCACACACCTCCATTCTGAGTTCAAACACCTCCATTCTGTGACTTCACACACCTCCATTATGACTTCACACAGCTCCATTCTATGACTTCACACACCTCCATTCTGTGCCTTCACACACCTCCATTCTATGACTTAACACACCTTCATTCTTACTTAACAAACATCCATTCTATGACTTCACACACCTCCATTCTATGACTTCACACACCTCCATTCTTTGACTTCACGCCCCTCCATTCTGTGACTTCACACACCTACATTATGACTTCACACACATCCATTCTATGACTTCACACACCTCCATTCTATGACTTCACACACCTCCATTCTGTGACTTCACACACCTCAATTCTGTGACTTCACACACCTCCATTATGACTTCACACACATCCATTCCAGGACTTCACACACCTCCATTCTATGACTTCACACACCTCCATTCTGTGACTTCACAAACCTCCATTGAGTTCACACACCTCCATTCTGTGACTTCACACACCTCCAATCTCACTTCACACAGCTCCATTCTATGACTTCACACACCTCCATTCTGTGACTTCACACACCTCCATTCTATGACTTCACCCACCTCCATTGTGACTTCACACACCTCCATTCTATGAGTTCACACACCTCCATTCTGACTTCACACACCTCCATTCTATGACTTCACACACCTCCATTCTGACTTCACACACCTCCATTCTATGACTTCACACAACTCCATTCTGACCTCACATACCTCCATTCTGTGACTTCACACACCTCCATTATATGACTTCACACACCTCCATTCTGTGACTTCACACACCTCCATTCTATGACTTCACTCACCTCCATTCTGTGACTTCACACACGTACATTTTGACTTCACAGACCTCCATTCTATGAGTTCACACAAATGCATTGTGAATTCACACACCTCCATTCTATGACTTCACACACCTCCATTCTGACTTCACAAACCTCCATTCTGACTTCACACACCTCAATTCTGTGACTTCACACACCTCCATTCTATGATTTCACACACCTTCATTCTATGACTTCACACACCTCCATTTTATGACTTCACACACCTCCTTTCTGAGTTGACACACCTCCATTCTATGACTTCACACACCTCCAATTTGACTTCACACACCTCAATTCTATGACTTCACACACTTCCATTCTGTGACTTCAAAAACCTCCATTCTATGACTTCACACACCTCCATTGTGACTTCACACACCATCATTCTATGAGTTCACACACCGCCTTTCTGACTTCACTCACCTCCATTCTATGACTTCACACAGCTCCATTCTGACTTCACACAGCTCCATTCTATCACTTCGCACACATCTATTCTGACTTCACACACCTCCATTCTGTGACTTCACACACCTCCATTCTATGACTTCACACACCTCCATTCTATGACATCACACACCCCCATTGTGTGACTTCACACACCTCCATTCTATGACTTCACACACCTACATTCTGTGACTTCACACACCTCGATTCTGAGTTCACACAACTCCATTTTGTGATTTCACACACCTCCATTCTCTGACTTCACACACCTCTATTCTATGACTTCACACACCTAAATTCTATGACTTCACACACCTCCATTCTATGACTTCACACACCTCCATTCTGTGACTGCACACACCTCCATTCTATGACTTCACACACCTCCATTCTATGACCTCACACACCTCCATTCTATGACTTCGCACACCTGCATTGTGACTTCATACACCTCCATTCTATGAGTTCACACACCTCCATTCTGACTTCACACACCTCCATTCTATGACTTCACACACCTCCATTCTGACTTCACACATCTCCATTCTATGACTTCACACAACTCCATCTGACTTCACACACCTCCATTCCATGACTTCACACACCTCCATTCGATGACTTCACACACCTCCATTCTTTGACTGCATGCACCTCCATTTTATGAGTTCACACACCTCCATTCTGTGACTTCACACACCTTTATTGTTTGACTTCACACACCTCCATTCTTTGACTTCACACACCTCCATTCCATGACTTCACACAGCTCCATTCTATGAGTTCACACACCTCCATTCTATGATTCACACACCTCCATTTTGACTTCACACACCTCCATTCTTTGACTTCATACACCTTCGTTCTCACTTCAGAAACATCCATTCTATGACTTCAGGCACCTCCATTCTATGACTTCACAAACCTCCGTTCTGTGACCACACACCTCCATTCTGAGTTCCCACACCTCCATTCTGTGACTTCACCCACCTCCATCCTGAATTCACACACCTCTATTCTGACTTCACGAACCTCAATTCTTTGACTTCACACACCTCCATTCTATGATTTCACACTCTTCCATTCTATGAATTCACACACCTCCATTCTATGACTTCACACACCTCATTTCTGAGTTGACACACCTCCATTCTGTGATTTCACACATCTCCAATTTAACTTCACACACCCCCATTCTATAACTTCACACACCCCCATTGTGACTTCACACACTCCATTCTATGAGTTCAAACACCTCCATTCTGACTTCACACACTTCCATTCTATGGATTCACACAGCTGCATTCTGACTTCAGACACCTCCATTTGTGACTTCACACACCACAATTTTGACTTCAAACACCTTCATTCTGTGACTACACACATCTCCATTCTGTGACTTCACACACCTCAATTTTGACTTCACACACTTCCATTCTTTGACTTAACACACCTGCATTCTGTGACTTCACACACCACCATTGTTTGACTTCACAATCTATATTCTTGCACTTCACACACCTCCATTCCATGACTTCACACATCTCCATTTTATGAGTTCACACACCTCCATTTTGACTTCACACACCTCCATTCTATGAGTTCACACACCTTCATTCTACTTCAGAAACACCCATTCTATGACTTCACACACCACCATTCTATGACTTCACAAACCTCCATTCTGTGACTTCATACACCTCCATTCTGAGTTCACACACCTCAATTCCGTGACTTCACACACCTCAATTCTCACTTCACACACCTCCATTCTATGACTTCACACACCTCCATTCTGTGACTTCACACACCTCCATTCTGAGTTCAAACACCTCCGTTCTATGACTTAACACACCTCTATTCTGATTTCGCACACCTCCATTCTGTGACTTCACACACCTCCATTCTGACTTCACACAGCTCCATTCTATGACTTCACACACCTCCATTCTGTGCCTTCACACACCTCCATTCTATGACTTAATAAACCTTCATTCTTACTTAACAAACATCCATTCTATGACTTCACACACCTCCATTCTATGACTTCACACACCTCCATTCTATGACTTCACACACCTCCATTCTGTGACTTCACACACCTCAATTCTGTGACTTCACACACCTCCATTATGACTTCACACACATCCATTCTATGACTTCACACACCTCCATTCTATGACTTCACACACCTCCATTCTGTGACTTCACACACCTCCATTTTGAGTTCACACACCTCCTTTCTGTGACTTTACACACCTCCATTCTGTGACTTCACACACCTCCATTCTATGACTTCACACACCTCCATTCTATGACATCACACACCTCCATTCTATGACTTCACACTCCTCCATTCTATGACTTCACACAGCTCCATTCTGACTTCACACAGCTCCATTCAATGACTTCGCACACATCTATTCTGACTCCACACAACTCCATTCTGTGACATCACACACCTCCATTCTATGACTTCACACACCTCCATTCTATGACTTCACACACCCCCATTGTGTGACTTCACACACCTCCATTCTACGACTTCACACACCTCCATTCTGTGACTTCACACACCTCGATTCTGAGTTCACACACCTCCATTTTGTGATTTCACACACCTACATTCTCAGACTTCACACACCTCCATTCCATGACTTCACACACCTCCATTCTATGATTTCTCACACCTCCATTCTATTAATTCACACAACTCCATTCTGTGACTTCACACAACTCCATTCTATGACTTCCCACACCTTCATTCTGTGACTTCACACACCTCCATTCTGAGTTCACAAACCTCCATTCTGTGACTTAACGCACCTTCATTCTGTGACTTCACACACCTCCAATCTATGACTTCACACACCTCCATTCTATGAGTTCACACACCTCCAGTCTTTGACTTCACACCCCTCCATTCTGTGACTTCACACACCTCCATTCTATAACTTCACACACCTCCATTGTGACTTCCCACACCTCCAATCTGAGTTCACACACCTCCGTTCTGACTTCACACACTTCCATTCTATGACTTCACACACCTACATTCTGTGACTTCACACACTTCAATTCTGTGACTTCACACGCCTCCATTATGACTTCACCCACCTCCATTCGATGACGTCACACACCTCCAATCTATGACTTCACACACGTAGATTCTGTGACTTCACAAACCTCCATTCTGAGTTCACACACCTCCACTCTGTGACTTAACACACCTCCATTCTCTGACTTCACACACCTCCATTCTGACTTCACACACCTCCATTCTGTGACATCACACACCTCCATTCTATGACTTCACACACCTCCATTCTATGACTTCACACACCCCCATTGTGTCTTCACACACCTCCATTCTATGACTTCACACACCTCCATTGTGTGACTTCACACACCTCGATTCTGAGTTCACACACCTCCATTTTGTGATTTCACACACCTACATTCTCAGACTTCACACACCTCCATTCCATGACTTCACACACCTCCATTCTATGATTTCTCACACCTCCATTCTATTAATTCACACAACTCCATTCTGTGACTTCACACAACTCCATTCTATGACTTCCCACACCTTCATTCTGTGACTTCACACACCTCCATTCTGAGTTCACAAACCTCCATTCTGTGACTTAAAGCACCTTCATTCTGTGACTTCACACACCTCCAATCTATGACTTCACACACCTCCATTCTATGAGTTCACACACCTCCAGTCTTTGACTTCACACCCCTCCATTCTGTGACTTCACACACCTCCATTCTATAACTTCACACACCTCCATTGTGACTTCCCACACCTCCAATCTGAGTTCACACACCTCCGTTCTGACTTCACACACTTCCATTCTATGACTTCACACACCTCCATTCTGTGACTTCACACACCTCAATTCTGTGACT
>JANJXV010001817.1:0-71967 GCA_024803745.1 Megascapheus bottae | reverse complement strand
TCCATTCTATGTTCACACTCCTCCATTCTATGAGTTCACACACCTTCATTCTGTGACTTCACACACCTCCATTCTATGACTTCACACAACTCCTTTCTTTGACTTCACAAAATTCCATTTTGATTTCACACACCTCCACTCTGTGACTTCACACACCTCCATTTGTGATTTCACACATCACAATTTTGACTTCACACAGCTCCATTCTGTGACTCACACAACTCCATTCTGAGTTAACACACCTCCATTTGTGACTTCACACACCTCCATTCTGACTTCACACACCTCCATTCTATGACTTCACACACTTCCATTCTGTGCCTTCACACACCTCCATTCTGTGACTTCACACACCTCCACTCTGAGTTCACACAATTCCATTCTGTGCCTTCACACACCTCCATTCTGTGACTTCACATACCTCCAATCTGACTTCACACACCTCCATTCTATGACTTCACACAACTCCATTCTGTGACTTCAAAAACCACCATTCTATGACTTCACACATCTCCATTGTGACTTCACACACCTCCATTCTATGAGTTCACATAGCTCCATTCTGACTTTACACACCTCCATTCTATTGACTTCGCACACCTCTATTCTGACTTCACACCCCTCCATTCTGTGATTTCACATACCTCCACTCTTTGACTTCACACACCTCCATTCTACGATTTCACACACCTCCATTCTATGATTTCACACAGCTCCATTCTATGACTTCACACAACTCCTTTCTGAGTTCACACACCTCCATTCATTGACTTCACACACCTCCAATCTGACTTCACACACATCCATTCTATGACTCCACACACCTCCATTCTGTGATTTCAAAAACCACAATTCTATGACTTCACACACCTCTATAGTGACTTCACATACCTCCATTCTAAGAGTTCACACACCTCCAATCTGACTTCACACACCTCCATTCTATGAATTCCCACAGCTCCATTCTGACTTAACACACCTCCATTCTATGACTTCGCATACCTCTATTCTGACTTCATACACCTCCATTCTGTGAATTCACACACCTCCATTCTATGACTTCAAACACCTCCATTCTGTGACTTCACACACTTCCATTGTTTGACTACACACAACTCCATTCTTTGACTTCACACACCTCCATTCCATGACAACACACCTCCATTCTAGGAGTTCACACACCTCAATTTTGACTTCACACACCTCCATTCTATGACTTCACACACCCCCATTCTATGACTTCACACATCTGCATTCTCTGACTTCACACATCTCCATTCTGACTTCACACACCTCCAATCTATGACTTCACACATCTCCCTTCTCTGACTTCACACACCTCCATTCTGTAACTTCACACACTTCCAATGTTTGACTTCACAAACCTCCATTACATGACTTCATACACATCCATTCTATGACTTCACACAACTCCTTTCTTTGACTTCACAAAATTCCATTTTGATTTCACACACCTCCACTCTGTGACTTCACACACCTCCATTTGTGACTACACACATCACAATTTTGACTTCACACACCTCCATTCTGTGACTCACACACTTCCATTCTATGACTTCACACACTTCCATTCTATGACTTCACACACCTCCATTCTGTGACTTCACGCACCTCCACTCTGAGTTCACACACTTCCATTCTGTGTCTTCACACACCTCCGTTCTGTGACTTCACACACCTCGTTATATGACTTCACACACCTCCATTCTGTGACCTCACACACCTTAAATCTGAGTTCACACCCCCTCCATTCTGTGAATTCACACACCTCCATTCTGTGACTTCACACACCTCCATTCTATGACTTCACACACCTCCATTCTATGACTTCAAACACCTCCATTCTATGCCTTTACACACCTCCATTCTGTGATTTCACACACCTCCATCCTATGACAGCACACACCTCCATTCTGTGACTTCACACACCTCCATTCTATGACTTCACACACCTCCATTCTATAACTTAAAAAACCTACATTGTGACTTCACCCACCTCCATTCTCTGACTTCACACACCTCCATTCTGACTTCACACACCTCCATTCTGACTTCACCACACCTCAATTCTGTGACTTCACACACCTCCATTCTATGATTTCACACACCTCCATTCTATGACTTCACAGACCTTCATTCTATGACTTCACACACCTCCTTTCTGAGTTCACACACATTCATTCTGTGACTTCACACACCTCCATTGTGACTTCATACACCTCCATTCTATGAGTTCACACACCTCCATTCTGACTTCACACACTTCCATTCTATGACTTCACACAGCTCCATTCTGACTTCACACACCTACATTCTATGACTTCTCACACCTCTATTCTGACTTCACACAACTGCATTCTGTGACTTCACACACCTCCATTCTATGACTTCACACACCTCCATTCTGTGACTTCACACATCTCCACTCTGTGACTTTACACACCTCCCATTCTGTGACTTCACACACCTCCATTCTGTGATTTCACACACAATCCATTCTATGACTTCACAAACCTCCATTCTTTGATTTCACACACCTCCATTCTATGACTTCACACACCTCCATTCTGAGTTAACACACCTCCATTTGTGACTTCACACACCTCCCATTCTGACTTCACACACCTCCATTCTATGACTTCACACACTTCCATTCTATGACTTCACACACCTCCATTCTGTGACTCTCACACACCTCCACTCTGAGTTCACACACCTCCATTCTGTGTCTTCACACACCTACATTCTGTGACTTCACACACCTCGTTATATGACTTCACACACCTCCATTCTGTGACCTCACACACCTCAAATCTGAGTTCACACCCCTCCATAGTGTGACTTCACACACCTCCATTCTATGACTTCACACACCTGCATTGTGACTTCACACACCCTCCATTCTCTGACTTCACACACCTCCATTCTGACTTCACACACCTCCATTCTGACTTCACACACCTCAATTCTGTGACTTCACACACCTCCATTCTATGATTTCACACACCTCCATTCTATGACTTCACAGACCTCCATTTTATGACTTCACACACCTCCTTTTCTGAGTTCACAAACATCCATTCTGTGACTTCACACACCTCCATTGTGACTTCATACACTCCATTCTATGAGTTCACACACCTCCATTCTGACTTCACACACTTCCATTCTATGACTTCACACAGCTCCATTCTGACTTCACACACCTCCATTCTATGACTTCGCACACCTCTATTCTGACTTCACACAACTGCATTCTGAGACTTCACACACCTCCATTCTATGACTTCACACAGCTCCATTCTGTGACTTCACACACCTCCACCCTGTGACTTTACACACCTCCATTCTGTGACTTCACACACCTCCATTCTGTGATTTCACACACAATCCATTCTATGACTTCACAAACCTCCATTCTTTGATTTCACACACCTCCATTCAATGACTTCACACACCTGCAAGGAGACTTCATACAACTCCATTCTCTGAATTCACACACCTCCTTTCTGTGACTTCACACACCTCCATACTATGACTTCCAAACACCTTCAATCTATGACTTCACAACCTCCATTCTATGACTTCACACACTTCCATTCTATGACTTCACAAACCTCCATTCTATGACTTCACAAACCTGCAATCTGACTTCACACACCTCCATTATCTGACTTCACACACCTCCATTCTATGACTTCACACACCTCCATTCTATGACTTCACGCACATCCATTTTTTGACCTCACACACCTCCATTTTGACTTCACACACCTCCATTCTGTGACTTCACACACCTGCCTTTGTGACTTCACACACCACAAATTTGACTTCACACACGTCCATTCTTTGACTTCACACACCTCCATTTTGACTTCACACACCTCCAATATATGACTTCACACACCTCCCATTTTGTGACTTTGCACACCTCCATTCTATGACTTCACACACCTCTATTCTATGACTTCACACACCTACATTGTGACTGAACACACCTCCATTCTCTGACTTCACACACCTCCATTCTGAATTCACACATCTCCATTCTGACTTCACACACCTCAATTCTGTTACTTCACACACCTCCATTCTATGAATTCACATACCTCATTTCTGAATTGACACACCTCCATTCTGTGACTTCACATACCTCCAATCTGACTTCACACACCTCCATTCTATGACTTCACACACGTCCATTCTGTGACTTCAAAAACCACCATTCTATGACTTCACACATCTCCATTGTGACTTCACACACCTCCATTATATGAGTTCACACAGCTCCATTCTGACTTCACACACCTCCATTCTATGACTTCGTACCCCTCTATTCTGACTTCACACCCCTCCATTCTGTGACTTCACATACCTCCATTCTTTGACTTCACACCCCTCCATTCTGTGACTTCACATACCTCCATTCTTGACTTCACACCCCTCCATTCTGTGCCTTCACACACCTCCACTCTGTGACTTTACACACATCCATTCTGTGACTTCACACACCTCCCTTCTGTGACTTCACACACCTCCATTCTATGACCTCACACACCTCCATTCTAAGACTTCACACACCTCCGTTCCATGAATTCACACACCTCCATTCTATGAGTTCACACACCTTCATTCTTACTTCAGCAACATCCATTCTATGACTTCAGACACCTCCATTCTATGACTTCACACACCTTCATTCTTACTTCAGCAACATCCATTCTATGACTTCACACACCTCCATTCTATGACTTCACAAACCTCCATTCTGTGACTTCACACACCACCATTCTGGGTTCACACACCTCCATTCTGTGACTTCACACACATGCCTTCTGTGCCTTCACACACCTCCATTCTATGACTTCACACCTCCATTCTATGACTTCACATCTCCATTCTATGACTTCACACACCAACATTTATGACGTCACACACCTCCATTCTGTGACTTCACACACCTCCATTCTGACATCACACACCTATATTCTATGACTTCACATACTTCCATTCTATGACTTCACACACCTATATTCTGTGACTTCACACACCTCCATTCTGTGACTTCACACACCTTGATTCTCTGACTTCACACACCCTCCATTCTACGATTTCACACACCTCCATTCTGTGATTTCACACATCTCCAGTCTATGATTTCGCACACCTCCATTCTGTGACTTCACACACCTCCATTCTGAGTTCACACACCTCCATTCTGTGACTTCACACACCTCCAATATATGACTTCACACACCTCCATTTTGTGACTTTTCACACCTCCATTCTATGACTTCACACACCTCCATTCTATGACTTCACACACCTACATTGTGACTTCACACACCTCCATTCTCTGACTTCACACACCTCCATTCTGAATTCACATATCTCAATTCTGACTTCACACACCTCAATTCTGTTACTTCACACACCTCCATTCTATGAATTCACATACCTCATTTCTGAGTTGACACACCTCCATTCTGTGACTTCACATACCTCCAATCTGACTTCACACACCTCCATTCTATGACTTCACACACGTCCATTCTGTGACTTCAAAAACCACCATTCTATGACTTCACACATCTCCATTGTGACTTCACACACCACTCCATTCTTTGACTTCACACACCTCCATTCTATGAATTCACACACCTCCATTCTTTGACTTCACACACCTCCATTCTGTGACTTCCCACACCTCCATTCTGAGATTTCACACACCTCCAATCTGTGACTTTACATACCTACACTCTGTGACTACACACAATTACATTTTGTGATTTCACACACCTCCATTCTATGACTTCACACACCCTCCATTCTATGACTTCACACATCTCCATTCTATGAATTCACACACCTCCATTGTGACTTCACACAACTCTATTCTGTGACTTCACACACATGCCTTCTGTGACTTCACACACCTCCATTCTATGACTTCACACCTCCTTTCTATGACTTCACATCTCCATTCTATGACTTCACACACCAACATTTATGACGTCACACACCTCCATTCTGTGACTTCACACACCTCCATTCTGATATCACACACCTACATTCTATGACTTCACACACTTCCATTCTATGACTTCACACACCTCCATTCTGTGACTTCACTCACCTCCATTGTGAGTTCACACACCTCCATTCTGTGACTTCACACACCTTGATTGTCTGACTTCACACACCTCCATTCTACGATTTCACACACCTCCATTCTGAGTTCACACACCTCCATTCTGTGACTTCACACACCTCCAATATATGACTTCACACACCTCCATTTTGTGACTTTTCACACCTCCATTCTATGACTTCACACACCTCCATTCTATGACTTCACACACCTACATTGTGACTTCACACACCTCCATTCTCTGACTTCACACACCTCCATTCTGAATTCACACATCTCCATTCTGACTTCACACACCTCAATTCTGTTACTTCACACACCTCCATTCTATGAATTCACATACCTCATTTCTGAGTTGACACACCTCCATTCTGTGACTTCACATACCTCCAATCTGACTTCACACACCTCCATTCTATGACTTCACACACGTCCATTCTGTGACTTCAAAACAACCATTCTATGACTTCATACATCTCCATTGTGACTTCACACACCTCCATTCTATGAGTTCACAAAGCTCCATTCTGACTTCACACACCTCCATTCTATGACTTCGTACACCTCTATTCTGACTTCACACCCCTCCATTCTGTGACTTCACATACCTCCATTCTTTGACTTCACACCCCTCCATTCTGTGACTTCACATACCTCCATTCTTTGACTTCACACCCCTCCATTCTGTGCCTTCACACACCTCCACTCTGTGACTTTACACACCTCCATTTTGTGACTTCACACACCTCCCTTCTGTGACTTCACACACTTCCATTCTAAGACTTCACACACCTCCATTCTATGACTTCACACACTTCCATTGTTTGACATCATACACCTCCATTTTTTGACTTCACACACCTCCGTTCCATGAATTCACACACCTCCATTCTATGAGTTCACACACCTTCATTCTTACTTCAGCAACATCCATTCTATGACTTCAGACACCTCCATTCTATGACTTCACACACCTTCATTCTTACTTCAGCAACATCCATTCTATGACTTCACACACCTCCATTCTATGACTTCACAAACCTCCATTCTGTGACTTCACACACCACCATTCTGGGTTCACACACCTCCATTCTGTGACTTCACACACCTGGATTCTGACTTCACACACCTCCATTCTATGCATTCACACACGTCCATTCTGTGACTTCACACACCTCCATTCTATGACATCACACACCTCCATTCCGTGACTTCACACACCTCCATTTTATGACTTCAGACACCTCCATTCTATGACTTCAGAAACCTACATTGTTACTTCACACACCTCCATTGTATGAGTTCACACACCTGCATTGTGACTTCACACACCTCCATTATCTGACTTCACACACCTCCATTCTGACTTCACACACCTCCATTCTGACTTCACACACCTCAATGCTGTGACTTCACACACCTCCATTCTTTGATTTCACACACCTCCATTCTATCACTTCACAGACCTCCATTCTATGACTTTACACACCTCCTTTCTGAGTTCACACACATCCATTCTGTGACTTCACACACCTCCACTGTGACTTCATACACCTCCATTCTATGAGTTCACACACCTCCATTCTGACTTCACACACTTCCATTCTATGACTTCACACAGCTCCATTCTCACTTCACACTCCTCCATTCTATGACTTCGCACACCTCTGTTCTGACTTCACACACCTGCATTCTGTGACTTCACACACCTCCATTCTATAACTTCACAAACCTCCCTTCTGTGAATCACGCACCTCCATTCTGGGTTCACACACCTCCATTCTGTGACTTCACACACCTCCATTCTATGACTTCACACACCTCCATTCTATGACTTCACACACCTCCATTCTATGACTTCACACACCTCCATTCTGACTTCACACACTTCCATTTTGACTTCAAACACCTCATTTCTGTGACTTCACACACCTCCATTCTATGACTTCACACACCTCCATTCTGACTTCACACACTTCCATTTTGACTTCAAAGATCTCATTTCTGTGACTTCACACACCTCCATTCTATGATTTCACACACCTCCATTCTATGACTTCACACACCTCCATTCTATGACTTCACACACCTCCTTTCTGAGTTGACACACTTCCATTCTGTGACTTCACACACCTCCAATCTGACCTCACACACCTCCATTCTATGACTTCACACACATCCATTCTATGACTTCACACACCTCCATTCTTTGACTTCACACACCTCCATTCTGTGACTTCCCACACTTGCATTCTGAGATTTCACACACTTCCAATCTGTGACTTTACACACCTCCACTCTGTGACTACACACAATTCCATTTTGTGATTTCACACACCTCCATTTTATGACTTCACACACCTCCATTCTGTGACTTCACACATCTCCATTCTATGAATTCACACACCTCCATTGTGACTTCACACAACTCTATTCTGTGACTTCACACACATGCCTTCTGTGACTTCACACACCTCCATTCTATGACTTCACACCTCCATTCTATGACTTCACATCTCCATTCTATGACTTCACACACCAACATTTATGACGTCACACACCTCCATTCTGTGACTTCACACACCTCCATTCTGACATAACACACCTACATTCTATGACTTCACACACTTCCATTCTATGACTTCACACACCTCCATTCTGTGACTTCACTCACCTCCATTGTGAGTTCACACACCTCCATTCTGTGACTTCACACACCTGGATTCTGACTTCACGCACCTCCATTCTATGACTTCACACACTTCTATTCTGTGACTTCACACACCTCCATTCTGTGACTTCACACACCTCCACTCTGAGTTCACACACCTCCATTCTGTGTCTTCACACACCTCCATTCTGTGACTTCACACACCTACTTCTATGACTTCACACACCTCCATTCTGTGACTTCACACACCTGCATTTGTGACTTCACACACCACAATTTTTACTTCACACACGTCCATTCTTTGACTTCACACACCTCAATTTTGACTTCACACACTTCCATCCTGTGACTTCACACACCTCCATTCTGTGCCTTCACACACCTACATTGTTTGACTTCACACACCTCCATTTTGACTTCACACACCTCCATTCTATGACTTCACACACCTTCATTCTTACTTCAGAAACATCCATTCTATGACTTCACAAACCTCCCTTCTGTGAATTCACACACCTCCAATCTGTGACTTCACACACCTCCATTCTATGACTTCACACACCTCCATTCTATGAGTTCACACACCTCCATTCTGTGACTTCACACACCTCCATTCTATGACTTCACACACCTCCATTCTGACTTCACACACTTCCATTTTGACATCAAAGACCTCATTTCTGTGACTTCCCACACCTCCATTCTATGACTTCACACACCTCCATTCTATGACTTCACACACCTCCATTCTATGACTTCACACACCTCCTTTCTGAGTTGACACACTTCCATTCTGTGACTTCACACACCTCCAATCTGACCTCACACATCTCCATTCTATGACTTCACACACCTCCATTCTATGACTTCACACACCTCCATTCTTTGACTTCACACACCTCCATTCTATGAATTCACACACCTCCATTCTTTGACTTCACACACCTCCATTCTGTGACTTCCCACACCTCCATTCTGAGATTTCACACACCTCCAATCTGTGACTTTACACACCTCCACTCTGTGACTACACACAACTCCATTTTGTGATTTCACACACCTCCATTCTATGACTTCACACACCTCCATTCTATGACTTCACACACCTACATTGTGACTTCACACACCTCCATTCTATGAGTTCACACACCTGCATTGTGACTTCACACACTTCCATTCTATGACTTCACACACCTCCATTCTGACTTCACACACCTCCATTCTGACTTCACACACCTCAATTCTGTGACTTCACACACCACCATTGTATGATTTCGCACACCTCCATTCTATGACTTCACACAGCTCCATTCTATGACTTCACACTCCTCCTTTCTGAGTTCACACACCTCCATTCATTGACTTCACACACCTGCAATCTGACTTCACACACCTCCATTCTATGACTTCACACACCTCCATTCTGTGATTTCAAAAACCACAATTCTGACTTCACACACCTCCATTGTGACCTCACACACCTCCTTTGTAAGAGTTCACACACGTCCTATCTGACTTCACACCCCTCCATTCTATGAATTCACACAGCTCCATTCTGACTTAACACACCTCCATTCTTTGACTTCACACACCTCCATTCTATGACTTCACACACCTCCATTCTATGACTTCACACAACTTCATTCTTCAAAAACATCCATACTATGACTTCACGAAACTCCCTTCTGTGAATTCACACCTCCATTCTGAGTTCAAACAACTCCATTCTGTGACTTCACACATCTCCATTCTGTGACTTCACACACCCCCATTCTATGACTTCATACACCTCCATCTGTGAGTTCACACACCTCCATTCTATGTTCACACTCCTCCATTCTATGAGTTCACACACCTTCATTCTGTGACTTCACACACCTCCATTCTATGACTTCACACAACTCCTTTCTTTGACTTCACAAAATTCCATTTTGATTTCACACACCTCCACTCTGTGACTTCACACACCTCCATTTGTGATTTCACACATCACAATTTTGACTTCACACAGCTCCATTCTGTGACTCACACAACTCCATTCTGAGTTAACACACCTCCATTTGTGACTTCACACACCTCCATTCTGACTTCACACACCTCCATTCTATGACTTCACACACTTCCATTCTATGACTTCACACACCTCCATTCTGTGCCTTCACACACCTCCATTCTGTGACTTCACATACCTCCAATCTGACTTCACACACCTCCATTCTATGACTTCACACAACTCCATTCTGTGACTTCAAAAACCACCATTCTATGACTTCACACATCTCCATTGTGACTTCACACACCTCCATTCTATGAGTTCACATAGCTCCATTCTGACTTTACACACTTCCATTCTATGACTTCGCACACCTCTATTCTGACTTCACACCCCTCCATTCTGTGATTTCACATACCTCCACTCTTTGACTTCACACACCTCCATTCTATGATTTCACACACCTCCATTCTATGATTTCACACAGCTCCATTCTATGACTTCACACAACTCCTTTCTGAGTTCACACACCTCCATTCATTGACTTCACACACCTCCAATCTGACTTCACACACATCCATTCTATGACTCCACACACCTCCATTCTGTGATTTCAAAAACCACAATTCTATGACTTCACACACCTCTATAGTGACTTCACATACCTCCATTCTAAGAGTTCACACACCTCCAATCTGACTTCACACACCTCCATTCTATGAATTCCCACAGCTCCATTCTGACTTAACACACCTCCATTCTATGACTTCGCATACCTCTATTCTGACTTCATACACCTCCATTCTGTGAATTCACACACCTCCATTCTATGACTTCAAACACCTCCATTCTGTGACTTCACACACTTCCATTGTTTGACTACACACAACTCCATTCTTTGACTTCACACACCTCCATTCCATGACATCACACACCTCCATTCTAGGAGTTCACACACCTCAATTTTGACTTCACACACCTCCATTCTATGACTTCACACACCCCCATTCTATGACTTCACACATCTGCATTCTCTGACTTCACACATCTCCATTCTGACTTCACACACCTCCAATCTATGACTTCACACATCTCCCTTCTCTGACTTCACACACCTCCATTCTGTAACTTCACACACTTCCAATGTTTGACTTCACAAACCTCCATTACATGACTTCATACACATCCATTCTATGACTTCACACAACTCCTTTCTTTGACTTCACAAAATTCCATTTTGATTTCACACACCTCCACTCTGTGACTTCACACACCTCCATTTGTGACTAAACACATCACAATTTTGACTTCACACACCTCCATTCTGTGACTCACACACTTCCATTCTATGACTTCACACACTTCCATTCTATGACTTCACACACCTCCATTCTGTGACTTCACGCACCTCCACTCTGAGTTCACACACTTCCATTCTGTGTCTTCACACACCTCCGTTCTGTGACTTCACACACCTCGTTATATGACTTCACACACCTCCATTCTGTGACCTCACACACCTCAAATCTGAGTTCACACCCCTCCATTCTGTGAATTCACACACCTCCATTCTATGACTTCAAACACCTCCATTCTATGCCTTTACACACCTCCATTCTGTGATTTCACACACCTCCATCCTATGACAGCACACACCTCCATTCTGTGACTTCACACACCTCCATTCTATGACTTCACACATCTCCATTCTATGACTTAAGAAACCTACATTGTGACTTCACCCACCTCCATTCTCTGACTTCACACACCTCCATTCTGACTTCACACACCTCCATTCTGACTTCACACACCTCAATTCTGTGACTTCACACACCTCCATTCTATGATTTCACACACCTCCATTCTATGACTTCACAGACCTTCATTCTATGACTTCACACACCTCCTTTCTGAGTTCACACACATTCATTCTGTGAATTCACACACCTCCATTCTGAGTTCACACACCTCCATTGTGTGGGTTAACACACCTCCATTCTGTGACTTCACACACCTCCATTCTATGACTTCCCACTCCTCCATTCTATGAGTTCACACACCTTCATTCTTTGACTTCATACACCTCCATTTTATGACTTCACACACCTCCGTTCTATGACTTCACACACCTCCATTCTGTCTTCACACACTTCCATTTTTACTTCAAACACCTCATTTCTGTGACTTCACACACCTCCATCCTATGATTTCACACACCTCCTTTCTATGACTTCACACACCTCCATTCTATGACTTCACACAACTCCTTTCTGAGTTGACACACCTCCATTCTGTGACTTCACACACCTCTAATCTGACTTCACACACCTCCATTCTATGACTTCACACACCTCCACTGTGACTTCACACAACTCTATTCTGTGACTTCCCACACCTGCCTTCTGTGACTTCACACACCTCCATTCTATGACTTCACACCCCTCCATTCTATGACTGTACACACTTCCATTCTATGACTTCACACACCTCCATTCTGTGACTTCACTCACCTCCATTGTGAGTTCACACATCTCCACTCTGTGACTTCACACACCTCCATTCTGTGACTTCACACACCTCGATGCTCTGACTTCAGATACCTCCATTCTATGATTTCACACACCTCCATTCTGTGACTTCACACACCTCCATTCTGGGACGTCACACACCTCCATTCTATGAGATTACACACCTCCATTCTATGACTTTACGTATCTCCATTCGGTGACTTCACACACCTCTATTCTGTGACTTCACATACCTACATTCTGTGACTTCACACAGTTCCATTCTATTACTACACACACCCCATTCTATGACTTCACACACCTGCATTGTGACTTCACACACCTCCATTATATGAGTTCACACACCTGCATTCTGACTTCACACACCTCCATTTTGATTTCGCACACCTCTATTCTGACTTCACACACCTCCATTCTATGACTTCACAAACCTCCATTCTGTGACTTCACACACCTCCATTCTGACTTCACACACCTATATTCTATGACTTCACACACTTCCATTCTATGACTTCACACACCTCCATTCTGTGATATCACACACCTCCATTGTGAGTTCACTCACCTCCATTCTGTGACTTCACACACCTCCATTCTGTGAATTCAAACACCTGCATTCTGTGAATTCACACAACTCCATTCTGACTTCATACACCTCAATTCTGACTTCACACACCTCAATTCTGTGAGTTCACACACCTCCATTCTATGAATTCACAGACCTCCGTTCTATGACTTAACACACCTGCATTCTGACTTCACACACTTCCATTTTTACTTCAAACCCCTCATTTCTGTGACTACCCACACCTCCATTCTATGATTGCACACACCTCCGTTCTATAACTTCACACACCTCCATTCTATGACTTCACACACCTCTTTTCTGAGTTGACACACCTCCATTCTGTGACTTCATACACCTCTAATCTGACTTCACACACCTCCACTCTATGACTTCACACACCTCCATTCTGTGACTTCAAAAACCAACAGTCTATGACTTCACTCACCTCCATTCTATGACATCACACACCTCCATTCTGAGACTTCACACACCTCCACTCTGTGACTTTACACATCTCCACTCTGTGACTAAACACACCTCCATTCTGTGATTTCATACACCTCCATTCTATGACTTCACACATCTCCATTCTTTGACTTCACACACCTCCATTCTATGAATTCACACAACTCCATTGTGACTTCACTCAACTCTATTCTGTGACTTCCCACACCTGCCTACTGTGACTTCACACACCTCCATTCTATGACTTCACACACCTCCATTCTATGACTTCACACACCTACATTGTGACTTCACACACCTCCATTCTATGAGTTCACACACCTGCATTGTGACTTCACACACTTCCATTCTATGACTTCACACACCTCCATTCTGACTTCACACACCTCCATTCTGACTTCACACACCTCAATTCTGTGACTTCACACACCACCATTGTATGATTTCGCACACCTCCATTCTATGACTTCACACAGCTCCATTCTATGACTTCACACTCCTCCTTTCTGAGTTCACACACCTCCATTCATTGACTTCACACACCTGCAATCTGACTTCACACACCTCCATTCTATGACTTCACACACCTCCATTCTGTGATTTCAAAAACCACAATTCTGACTTCACACACCTCCATTGTGACCTCACACACCTCCTTTGTAAGAGTTCACACACGTCCTATCTGACTTCACACCCCTCCATTCTATGAATTCACACAGCTCCATTCTGACTTAACACACCTCCATTCTTTGACTTCACACACCTCCATTCTATGACTTCACACACCTCCATTCTATGACTTCACACAACTTCATTCTTCAAAAACATCCATACTATGACTTCACGAAACTCCCTTCTGTGAATTCACACCTCCATTCTGAGTTCAAACAACTCCATTCTGTGACTTCACACATCTCCATTCTGTGACTTCACACACCCCCATTCTATGACTTCATACACCTCCATCTGTGAGTTCACACACCTCCATTCTATGTTCACACTCCTCCATTCTATGAGTTCACACACCTTCATTCTGTGACTTCACACACCTCCATTCTATGACTTCACACAACTCCTTTCTTTGACTTCACAAAATTCCATTTTGATTTCACACACCTCCACTCTGTGACTTCACACACCTCCATTTGTGATTTCACACATCACAATTTTGACTTCACACAGCTCCATTCTGTGACTCACACAACTCCATTCTGAGTTAACACACCTCCATTTGTGACTTCACACACCTCCATTCTGACTTCACACACCTCCATTCTATGACTTCACACACTTCCATTCTGTGCCTTCACACACCTCCATTCTGTGACTTCACACACCTCCACTCTGAGTTCACACAATTCCATTCTGTGCCTTCACACACCTCCATTCTGTGACTTCACATACCTCCAATCTGACTTCACACACCTCCATTCTATGACTTCACACAACTCCATTCTGTGACTTCAAAAACCACCATTCTATGACTTCACACATCTCCATTGTGACTTCACACACCTCCATTCTATGAGTTCACATAGCTCCATTCTGACTTTACACACCTCCATTCTATGACTTCGCACACCTCTATTCTGACTTCACACCCCTCCATTCTGTGATTTCACATACCTCCACTCTTTGACTTCACACACCTCCATTCTACGATTTCACACACCTCCATTCTATGATTTCACACAGCTCCATTCTATGACTTCACACAACTCCTTTCTGAGTTCACACACCTCCATTCATTGACTTCACACACCTCCAATCTGACTTCACACACATCCATTCTATGACTCCACACACCTCCATTCTGTGATTTCAAAAACCACAATTCTATGACTTCACACACCTCTATAGTGACTTCACATACCTCCATTCTAAGAGTTCACACACCTCCAATCTGACTTCACACACCTCCATTCTATGAATTCCCACAGCTCCATTCTGACTTAACACACCTCCATTCTATGACTTCGCATACCTCTATTCTGACTTCATACACCTCCATTCTGTGAATTCACACACCTCCATTCTATGACTTCAAACACCTCCATTCTGTGACTTCACACACTTCCATTGTTTGACTACACACAACTCCATTCTTTGACTTCACACACCTCCATTCCATGACAACACACCTCCATTCTAGGAGTTCACACACCTCAATTTTGACTTCACACACCTCCATTCTATGACTTCACACACCCCCATTCTATGACTTCACACATCTGCATTCTCTGACTTCACACATCTCCATTCTGACTTCACACACCTCCAATCTATGACTTCACACATCTCCCTTCTCTGACTTCACACACCTCCATTCTGTAACTTCACACACTTCCAATGTTTGACTTCACAAACCTCCATTACATGACTTCATACACATCCATTCTATGACTTCACACAACTCCTTTCTTTGACTTCACAAAATTCCATTTTGATTTCACACACCTCCACTCTGTGACTTCACACACCTCCATTTGTGACTACACACATCACAATTTTGACTTCACACACCTCCATTCTGTGACTCACACACTTCCATTCTATGACTTCACACACTTCCATTCTATGACTTCACACACCTCCATTCTGTGACTTCACGCACCTCCACTCTGAGTTCACACACTTCCATTCTGTGTCTTCACACACCTCCGTTCTGTGACTTCACACACCTCGTTATATGACTTCACACACCTCCATTCTGTGACCTCACACACCTTAAATCTGAGTTCACACCCCTCCATTCTGTGAATTCACACACCTCCATTCTGTGACTTCACACACCTCCATTCTATGACTTCACACACCTCCATTCTATGACTTCAAACACCTCCATTCTATGCCTTTACACACCTCCATTCTGTGATTTCACACACCTCCATCCTATGACAGCACACACCTCCATTCTGTGACTTCACACACCTCCATTCTATGACTTCACACACCTCCATTCTATAACTTAAAAAACCTACATTGTGACTTCACCCACCTCCATTCTCTGACTTCACACACCTCCATTCTGACTTCACACACCTCCATTCTGACTTCACACACCTCAATTCTGTGACTTCACACACCTCCATTCTATGATTTCACACACCTCCATTCTATGACTTCACACACCTCCTTTCTGAGTTCACACACATTCATTCTGTGACTTCACACACCTCCATTGTGACTTCATACACCTCCATTCTATGAGTTCACACACCTCCATTCTGACTTCACACACTTCCATTCTATGACTTCACACAGCTCCATTCTGACTTCACACACCTACATTCTATGACTTCTCACACCTCTATTCTGACTTCACACAACTGCATTCTGTGACTTCACACACCTCCATTCTATGACTTCACACACCTCCATTCTGTGACTTCACACATCTCCACTCTGTGACTTTACACACCTCCATTCTGTGACTTCACACACCTCCATTCTGTGATTTCACACACAATCCATTCTATGACTTCACAAACCTCCATTCTTTGATTTCACACACCTCCATTCTATGACTTCACACACCTCCATTCTGAGTTAACACACCTCCATTTGTGACTTCACACACCTCCATTCTGACTTCACACACCTCCATTCTATGACTTCACACACTTCCATTCTATGACTTCACACACCTCCATTCTGTGACTTCACACACCTCCACTCTGAGTTCACACACCTCCATTCTGTGTCTTCACACACCTACATTCTGTGACTTCACACACCTCGTTATATGACTTCACACACCTCCATTCTGTGACCTCACACACCTCAAATCTGAGTTCACACCCCTCCATAGTGTGACTTCACACACCTCCATTCTATGACTTCACACACCTGCATTGTGACTTCACACACCTCCATTCTCTGACTTCACACACCTCCATTCTGACTTCACACACCTCCATTCTGACTTCACACACCTCAATTCTGTGACTTCACACACCTCCATTCTATGATTTCACACACCTCCATTCTATGACTTCACAGACCTCCATTTTATGACTTCACACACCTCCTTTCTGAGTTCACAAACATCCATTCTGTGACTTCACACACCTCCATTGTGACTTCATACACCTCCATTCTATGAGTTCACACACCTCCATTCTGACTTCACACACTTCCATTCTATGACTTCACACAGCTCCATTCTGACTTCACAAACCTCCATTCTATGACTTCGCACACCTCTATTCTGACTTCACACAACTGCATTCTGAGACTTCACACACCTCCATTCTATGACTTCACACAGCTCCATTCTGTGACTTCACACACCTCCACCCTGTGACTTTACACACCTCCATTCTGTGACTTCACACACCTCCATTCTGTGATTTCACACACAATCCATTCTATGACTTCACAAACCTCCATTCTTTGATTTCACACACCTCCATTCAATGACTTCACACACCTGCAAGGAGACTTCATACAACTCCATTCTCTGAATTCACACACCTCCTTTCTGTGACTTCACACACCTCCATACTATGACTTCCAAACACCTTCAATCTATGACTTCACAACCTCCATTCTATGACTTCACACACTTCCATTCTATGACTTCACAAACCTCCATTCTATGACTTCACAAACCTGCAATCTGACTTCACACACCTCCATTATCTGACTTCACACACCTCCATTCTATGACTTCACACACCTCCATTCTATGACTTCACGCACATCCATTTTTTGACCTCACACACCTCCATTTTGACTTCACACACCTCCATTCTGTGACTTCACACACCTGCCTTTGTGACTTCACACACCACAAATTTGACTTCACACACGTCCATTCTTTGACTTCACACACCTCCATTTTGACTTCACACACCTCCAATATATGACTTCACACACCTCCATTTTGTGACTTTGCACACCTCCATTCTATGACTTCACACACCTCTATTCTATGACTTCACACACCTACATTGTGACTGAACACACCTCCATTCTCTGACTTCACACACCTCCATTCTGAATTCACACATCTCCATTCTGACTTCACACACCTCAATTCTGTTACTTCACACACCTCCATTCTATGAATTCACATACCTCATTTCTGAATTGACACACCTCCATTCTGTGACTTCACATACCTCCAATCTGACTTCACACACCTCCATTCTATGACTTCACACACGTCCATTCTGTGACTTCAAAAACCACCATTCTATGACTTCACACATCTCCATTGTGACTTCACACACCTCCATTATATGAGTTCACACAGCTCCATTCTGACTTCACACACCTCCATTCTATGACTTCGTACACCTCTATTCTGACTTCACACCCCTCCATTCTGTGACTTCACATACCTCCATTCTTTGACTTCACACCCCTCCATTCTGTGACTTCACATACCTCCATTCTTTGACTTCACACCCCTCCATTCTGTGCCTTCACACACCTCCACTCTGTGACTTTACACACATCCATTCTGTGACTTCACACACCTCCCTTCTGTGACTTCACACACCTCCATTCTATGACCTCACACACCTCCATTCTAAGACTTCACACACCTCCGTTCCATGAATTCACACACCTCCATTCTATGAGTTCACACACCTTCATTCTTACTTCAGCAACATCCATTCTATGACTTCAGACACCTCCATTCTATGACTTCACACACCTTCATTCTTACTTCAGCAACATCCATTCTATGACTTCACACACCTCCATTCTATGACTTCACAAACCTCCATTCTGTGACTTCACACACCACCATTCTGGGTTCACACACCTCCATTCTGTGACTTCACACACATGCCTTCTGTGCCTTCACACACCTCCATTCTATGACTTCACACCTCCATTCTATGACTTCACATCTCCATTCTATGACTTCACACACCAACATTTATGACGTCACACACCTCCATTCTGTGACTTCACACACCTCCATTCTGACATCACACACCTATATTCTATGACTTCACATACTTCCATTCTATGACTTCACACACCTATATTCTGTGACTTCACACACCTCCATTCTGTGACTTCACACACCTTGATTCTCTGACTTCACACACCTCCATTCTACGATTTCACACACCTCCATTCTGTGATTTCACACATCTCCAGTCTATGATTTCGCACACCTCCATTCTGTGACTTCACACACCTCCATTCTGAGTTCACACACCTCCATTCTGTGACTTCACACACCTCCAATATATGACTTCACACACCTCCATTTTGTGACTTTTCACACCTCCATTCTATGACTTCACACACCTCCATTCTATGACTTCACACACCTACATTGTGACTTCACACACCTCCATTCTCTGACTTCACACACCTCCATTCTGAATTCACATATCTCAATTCTGACTTCACACACCTCAATTCTGTTACTTCACACACCTCCATTCTATGAATTCACATACCTCATTTCTGAGTTGACACACCTCCATTCTGTGACTTCACATACCTCCAATCTGACTTCACACACCTCCATTCTATGACTTCACACACGTCCATTCTGTGACTTCAAAAACCACCATTCTATGACTTCACACATCTCCATTGTGACTTCACACACCTCCATTCTTTGACTTCACACACCTCCATTCTATGAATTCACACACCTCCATTCTTTGACTTCACACACCTCCATTCTGTGACTTCCCACACCTCCATTCTGAGATTTCACACACCTCCAATCTGTGACTTTACATACCTACACTCTGTGACTACACACAATTACATTTTGTGATTTCACACACCTCCATTCTATGACTTCACACACCTCCATTCTATGACTTCACACATCTCCATTCTATGAATTCACACACCTCCATTGTGACTTCACACAACTCTATTCTGTGACTTCACACACATGCCTTCTGTGACTTCACACACCTCCATTCTATGACTTCACACCTCCTTTCTATGACTTCACATCTCCATTCTATGACTTCACACACCAACATTTATGACGTCACACACCTCCATTCTGTGACTTCACACACCTCCATTCTGATATCACACACCTACATTCTATGACTTCACACACTTCCATTCTATGACTTCACACACCTCCATTCTGTGACTTCACTCACCTCCATTGTGAGTTCACACACCTCCATTCTGTGACTTCACACACCTTGATTGTCTGACTTCACACACCTCCATTCTACGATTTCACACACCTCCATTCTGAGTTCACACACCTCCATTCTGTGACTTCACACACCTCCAATATATGACTTCACACACCTCCATTTTGTGACTTTTCACACCTCCATTCTATGACTTCACACACCTCCATTCTATGACTTCACACACCTACATTGTGACTTCACACACCTCCATTCTCTGACTTCACACACCTCCATTCTGAATTCACACATCTCCATTCTGACTTCACACACCTCAATTCTGTTACTTCACACACCTCCATTCTATGAATTCACATACCTCATTTCTGAGTTGACACACCTCCATTCTGTGACTTCACATACCTCCAATCTGACTTCACACACCTCCATTCTATGACTTCACACACGTCCATTCTGTGACTTCAAAAACAACCATTCTATGACTTCATACATCTCCATTGTGACTTCACACACCTCCATTCTATGAGTTCACAAAGCTCCATTCTGACTTCACACACCTCCATTCTATGACTTCGTACACCTCTATTCTGACTTCACACCCCTCCATTCTGTGACTTCACATACCTCCATTCTTTGACTTCACACCCCTCCATTCTGTGACTTCACATACCTCCATTCTTTGACTTCACACCCCTCCATTCTGTGCCTTCACACACCTCCACTCTGTGACTTTACACACCTCCATTTTGTGACTTCACACACCTCCCTTCTGTGACTTCACACACTTCCATTCTAAGACTTCACACACCTCCATTCTATGACTTCACACACTTCCATTGTTTGACATCATACACCTCCATTTTTTGACTTCACACACCTCCGTTCCATGAATTCACACACCTCCATTCTATGAGTTCACACACCTTCATTCTTACTTCAGCAACATCCATTCTATGACTTCAGACACCTCCATTCTATGACTTCACACACCTTCATTCTTACTTCAGCAACATCCATTCTATGACTTCACACACCTCCATTCTATGACTTCACAAACCTCCATTCTGTGACTTCACACACCACCATTCTGGGTTCACACACCTCCATTCTGTGACTTCACACACCTGGATTCTGACTTCACACACCTCCATTCTATGCATTCACACACGTCCATTCTGTGACTTCACACACCTCCATTCTATGACATCACACACCTCCATTCCGTGACTTCACACACCTCCATTTTATGACTTCAGACACCTCCATTCTATGACTTCAGAAACCTACATTGTTACTTCACACACCTCCATTGTATGAGTTCACACACCTGCATTGTGACTTCACACACCTCCATTATCTGACTTCACACACCTCCATTCTGACTTCACACACCTCCACTCTGACTTCACACACCTCAATGCTGTGACTTCACACACCTCCATTCTTTGATTTCACACACCTCCATTCTATCACTTCACAGACCTCCATTCTATGACTTTACACACCTCCTTTCTGAGTTCACACACATCCATTCTGTGACTTCACACACCTCCACTGTGACTTCATACACCTCCATTCTATGAGTTCACACACCTCCATTCTGACTTCACACACTTCCATTCTATGACTTCACACAGCTCCATTCTCACTTCACACTCCTCCATTCTATGACTTCGCACACCTCTGTTCTGACTTCACACACCTGCATTCTGTGACTTCACACACCTCCATTCTATAACTTCACAAACCTCCCTTCTGTGAATCACGCACCTCCATTCTGGGTTCACACACCTCCATTCTGTGACTTCACACACCTCCATTCTATGACTTCACACACCTCCATTCTATGACTTCACACACCTCCATTCTATGACTTCACACACCTCCATTCTGACTTCACACACTTCCATTTTGACTTCAAACACCTCATTTCTGTGACTTCACACACCTCCATTCTATGACTTCACACACCTCCATTCTGACTTCACACACTTCCATTTTGACTTCAAAGATCTCATTTCTGTGACTTCACACACCTCCATTCTATGATTTCACACACCTCCATTCTATGACTTCACACACCTCCATTCTATGACTTCACACACCTCCTTTCTGAGTTGACACACTTCCATTCTGTGACTTCACACACCTCCAATCTGACCTCACACACCTCCATTCTATGACTTCACACACATCCATTCTATGACTTCACACACCTCCATTCTTTGACTTCACACACCTCCATTCTGTGACTTCCCACACTTGCATTCTGAGATTTCACACACTTCCAATCTGTGACTTTACACACCTCCACTCTGTGACTACACACAATTCCATTTTGTGATTTCACACACCTCCATTTTATGACTTCACACACCTCCATTCTGTGACTTCACACATCTCCATTCTATGAATTCACACACCTCCATTGTGACTTCACACAACTCTATTCTGTGACTTCACACACATGCCTTCTGTGACTTCACACACCTCCATTCTATGACTTCACACCTCCATTCTATGACTTCACATCTCCATTCTATGACTTCACACACCAACATTTATGACGTCACACACCTCCATTCTGTGACTTCACACACCTCCATTCTGACATAACACACCTACATTCTATGACTTCACACACTTCCATTCTATGACTTCACACACCTGCATTCTGTGACTTCACTCACCTCCATTGTGAGTTCACACACCTCCATTCTGTGACTTCACACACCTGGATTCTGACTTCACGCACCTCCATTCTATGACTTCACACACTTCTATTCTGTGACTTCACACACCTCCATTCTGTGACTTCACACACCTCCACTCTGAGTTCACACACCTCCATTCTGTGTCTTCACACACCTCCATTCTGTGACTTCACACACCTACTTCTATGACTTCACACACCTCCATTCTGTGACTTCACACACCTGCATTTGTGACTTCACACACCACAATTTTTACTTCACACACGTCCATTCTTTGACTTCACACACCTCAATTTTGACTTCACACACTTCCATCCTGTGACTTCACACACCTCCATTCTGTGCCTTCACACACCTACATTGTTTGACTTCACACACCTCCATTTTGACTTCACACACCTCCATTCTATGACTTCACACACCTTCATTCTTACTTCAGAAACATCCATTCTATGACTTCACAAACCTCCCTTCTGTGAATTCACACACCTCCAATCTGTGACTTCACACACCTCCATTCTATGACTTCACACACCTCCATTCTATGAGTTCACACACCTCCATTCTGTGACTTCACACACCTCCATTCTATGACTTCACACACCTCCATTCTGACTTCACACACTTCCATTTTGACATCAAAGACCTCATTTCTGTGACTTCCCACACCTCCATTCTATGACTTCACACACCTCCATTCTATGACTTCACACACCTCCATTCTATGACTTCACACACCTCCTTTCTGAGTTGACACACTTCCATTCTGTGACTTCACACACCTCCAATCTGACCTCACACATCTCCATTCTATGACTTCACACACCTCCATTCTATGACTTCACACACCTCCATTCTTTGACTTCACACACCTCCATTCTATGAATTCACACACCTCCATTCTTTGACTTCACACACCTCCATTCTGTGACTTCCCACACCTCCATTCTGAGATTTCACACACCTCCAATCTGTGACTTTACACACCTCCACTCTGTGACTACACACAACTCCATTTTGTGATTTCACACACCTCCATTCTATGACTTCACACACCTCCATTCTATGACTTCACACATCTCCATTCTATGAATTCACACACCTCCATTGTTACTTCACACAACTCTATTCTGTGACTTCACACACATGCCTTCTGTGACTTCACACACCTCCATTCTATGACTTCACACCTCCATTCTATGACTTCACATCTCCATTCTATGACTTCACACACCAACATTTATGACGTCACACACCTCCATTCTGTGACTTCACACACCTCCATTCTGACATCACACACCTACCTTCTATGACTTCACACACTTCCATTCTATGACTTCACACACCTCCATTCTGTGACTTCACTCACCTCCATTGTGAGTTCACACACCTCCATTCTGTGACTTCACACACCTTGATTCTCTGACTTCACACACCTCCATTCTACGATTTCACACACCTCCACTCTGTGACTTCACACACCTCCATTCTGTGATTTCAAACACAATCCATTCTATGACTTCACAAACCTCCATTCTTTGATTTCACACACCTCCATTCTATGACTTCACACACCTGCATTGAGACTTCATACAACTCCATTCTCTGAATTCACACACCTCCTTTCTGTGACTTCACACACCTCCATACTATGACTTCCAAACACCTTCAATCTATGACTTCACAACTTCCATTCTATGACTTCACACACTTCCAATCTATGACTTCACAAACCTCCATTCTATGACTTCACAAACCTGCAATCTGACTTCACACACCTCCATTATCTGACTTCACACACCTCCATTCTATGACTTCACGCACATCCATTTTTTGACCTCACACACCTCCATTTTGACTTCACACACCTCCATTCTGTGACTTCACACACCTGCATTTGTGACTTCACACACCACAAATTTGACTTCACACATCCATTCTTTATCTTCACACACCTCCATTTTGACTTCACACACCTCCAATATATGACTTCACACACCTCCATTTTGTGACTTTGCACACCTCCATTCTATGACTTCACACACCTCTATTCTATGACTTCACACACCTACATTGTGACTTCACACACCTCCATTCTCTGACTTCACACACCTCCATTCTGAATTCACACATCTCCATTCTGACTTCACACACCTCAATTCTGTTACTTCACACACCTCCATTCTATGAATTCACATACCTCATTTCTGAGTTGACACACCTACATTCTGTGACTTCACATACCTCCAATCTGACTTCACACACCTCCATTCTATGACTTCACACACGTCCATTCTGTGACTTCAAAAACCACCATTCTATGACTTCACACATCTCCATTGTGACTTCACACACCTCCATTCTATGAGTTCACACAGCTCCATTCTGACTTCACACACCTCAATTCTATGACTTCGTACACCTCTATTCTGACTTCACACCCCTCCATTCTGTGACTTCACATACCTCCATTCTTTGACTTCACACCCCTCCATTCTGTGACTTCACATACCTCCATTCTTTGACTTCACACCCCTCCCTTCTGTGCCTTCACACACCTCCACTCTGTGACTTTACACACCTCCATTCTGTGACTTCACACACCTCCCTTCTGTGACTTCACACACCTCCATTCTATGACCTCACACACCTCCATTCTAAGACTTCACACACCTCCATTCTATGACTTCACACACTTCCATTGTTTGACATCATACACCTCCATTTTTTGACTTCACACACCTCCGTTCCATGAATTCACACACCTCCATTTTATGAGTTCACACACCTTCATTCTTACTTCAGCAACATCCATTCTATGACTTCAGACACCTCCATTCTATGACTTCACACACCTTCATTCTTACTTCAGCAACATCCATTCTATGACTTCACACACCTCCATTCTATGACTTCACAAACCTCCATTCTGTGACTTCACACACCACCATTCTGGGTTCACACACCTCCATTCTGTGACTTCACACACCTGGATTCTGACTTCACGCACCTCCATTCTATGACTTCACACACTTCCATTCTGTGACTTCACACACCTCCATTCTGTGACTTCACACACCTCCACTCTGAGTTCACACACCTCCATTCTGTGTCTTCACACACCTCCATTCTGTGACTTCACACACCTACTTCTATGACTTCACACACCTCCATTCTGTGACTTCACACACCTGCATTTGTGACTTCACACACCACAATTTTGACTTCACACACCTCCATTCTATGACTTCACACACCTTCATTCTTATTTCAGAAACATCCATTCTATGACTTCACAAACCTCCGTTCTGTGAATTCACACACCTCCAATCTGTGACTTCACACACCTCCATTCTATGACTTCACACACCTCCATTCTATGAGTCACACACCTCCATTCTGTGACTTCACACACCTCCATTCTATGACTTCACACACCTCCATTCTGACTTCACACACTTCCATTTTGACTTCAGAGATCTCATTTCTGTGACTTCACACACCTCCATTGTATGATTTCACACACCTCCATTCTATGACTTCACACACCTCCTTTCTGAGTTGACACACTTCCATTCTGTGACTTCACACACCTCCAATCTGACCTCACACACCTCCATTCTATGACTTCACACACCTCCATTTTATGACTTCACACACCTCCATTCTTTGACTTCACACACCTCCATTCTATGAATTCACACACCTCCATTCTTTGACTTCACACACCTCCATTCTATGAATTCACACCTCCATTCTATGACTTCACATCTCCATTCTATGACTTCACACACCAACATTTATGAGGTCACACACCTCCATTCTGTGACTTCACACACCTCCATTCTGACATCACACACCTACATTCTATGACTTCACACACTTCCATTCTATGACTTCACACACCTCCATTCTGTGACTTCACTCACCTCCATTGTGAGTTCACACACCTCCATTCTGTGACTTCACACACCTTGATTCTCTGACTTCACACACCTCCATTCTACGATTTCACACACCTCCATTCTGTGATTTCACACATCTCCATTCTATGATTTCACACACCTCCATTCTGTGACTTCACACACCTCCATTCTGAGTTCACACACCTCCATTCTGTGACTTCACACACCTCCAATATATGACTTCACACACCTCCATTTTGTGACTTTTCACACCTCCATTCTATGACTTCACACACCTCCATTCTATGACTTCACACACCTACATAGTGACTTCACACACCTCCATTTTCTGACTTCACACACCTCCATTCTGAATTCACACATCTCCATTCTGACTTCACACACCTCAATTCTGTTACTTCACACACCTCCATTCTATGAATTCACATACCTCATTTCTGAGTTGACACACCTCCATTCTGTGACTTCACATACCTCCAATCTGACTTCACACACCTCCATTCTATGACTTCACACACGTCCATTCTGTGACTTCAAAAACCACCATTCTATGACTTCACACATTTCCATTGTGACTTCACACACCTCCATTCTTTGACTTCACACACCTCCATTCTATGAATTCACACACCTCCATTCTTTGACTTCACACACCTCCATTCTGTGACTTCCCACACCTCCATTCTGAGATTTCACACACTTCCAATCTGTGACTTTACACACCTCCACTCTGTGACTACACACAATTCCATTTTGTGATTTCACACACCTCCATTCTATGACTTCACACACCTCCATTCTATGACTTCACACATCTCCATTCTATGAATTCACACACCTCCATTGTGACTTCACACAACTCTATTCTGTGACTTCACACACATGCCTTCTGTGCCTTCACACACCTCCATTCTATGACTTCACACCTCCATTCTATGACTTCACATCTCCATTCTATGACTTCACACACCAACATTTATGAGGTCACAAACCTCCATTCTGTGACTTCACACACCTCCATTCTGACATCACACACCTACATTCTATGACTTCACACACTTCCATTCTATGACTTCACACACCTCCATTCTGTGACTTCACACACCTCCAATCTGACCTCACACATCTCCATTCTATGACTTCACACACCTCCATTCTATGACTTCACACACCTCCATTCTTTGACTTCACACACCTCCATTCTATGAATTCACACACCTCCATTCTTTGACTTCACACACCTCCATTCTGTGACTTCCCACACCTCCATTCTGAGATTTCACACACCTCCAATCTGTGACTTTACACACCTCCACTCTGTGACTACACACAACTCCATTTTGTGATTTCACACACCTCCATTCTATGACTTCACACACCTCCATTCTATGACTTCACACACCTACATTGTGACTTCACACACATCCATTCTCTGACTTCACACACCTCCATTCTGAATTCACACATCTCCATTCTGACTTCACACACCTCAATTCGGTTACTTCACACACCTCCATTCTATGAATTCACATACCTCATTTCTGAGTTGACACACCTCCATTCTGTGACTTCACATACCTCCAATCTGACTTCACACACCTCCATTCTATGACTTCACACACGTCCATTCTGTGACTTCAAAAACCACCATTCTATGACTTCACACATCTCCATTGTGACTTCACACACCTCCATTCTATGAGTTCACACAGCTCCATTCTGACTTCACACACCTCCATTCTATGACTTCGTACACCTCTATTCTGACTTCACACCCCTCCATTCTGTGACTTTACATACCTCCATTCTTTGACTTCACACCCCTCCATTCTGTGACTTCACATACCTCCATTCTTTGACTTCACACCCCTCCATTCTGTGCCTTCACACACCTCCACTCTGTGAGTTTACACACCTCCATTATGTGACTTCACACACCTCCCTTCTGTGACTTCACACACCTCCATTCTATGACCTCACACACCTCCATTCTAAGACTTCACACACCTCCATTCTATGACTTCACACACTTCCATTGTTTGACATCATAGAACTCCATTTTTTGACTTCACACACCTCCGTTCCATGAATTCACACACCTCCATTCTATGAGTTCACACACCTTCATTCTTACTTCAGCAACATCCATTCTATGACTTCAGACACCTCCATTCTATGACTTCACACACCTTCATTCTTACTTCAGCAACATCCATTCTATGACTTCACACACCTCCATTCTATGACTTCACAAACCTCCATTCTGTGACTTCACACACCACCATTCTGGGTTCACACACCTCCATTCTGTGACTTCACACACCTGGATTCTGACTTCACACACCTCCATTCTATGCATTCACACACGTCCATTCTGTGACTTCACACACCTCCATTCTATGACATCACACACCTCCATTCCGTGACTTCACACACCTCCATTTTATGACTTCAGACACCTCCATTCTATGAATTCAGAAACCTACATTGTTACTTCACACACCTCCATTGTATGAGTTCACACACCTGCATTGTGACTTCACACACCACAATTTTGACTTCACACACGTCCATTCTTTGACTTCACACACCTCCATTTTGACTTCACACACTTCAATTCTGTGACTTCACACACCTCCATTCTGTGACTTCACACACCTACATTGTTTGACTTCACACACCTCCATTTTGACTTCACACACCTCCATTCTATGACTTCACACACCTTCATTCTTATTTCAGAAACATCCATTCTATGACTTCACAAACCTCCGTTCTGTGAATTCACACACCTCCAATCTGTGACTTCGCACACCTCCATTCTATGCCTTCACACACCTCCATTCTATGAGTCACACACCTCCATTCTGTGACTTCACACACCTCCATTCTATGACTTCACACACCTCCATTCTGACTTCACACACTTCCATTTTGACTTCAGAGACCTCATTTCTGTGACTTCACACACCTCCATTGTATGATTTCACACACCTCCATTCTATGACTTCACACACCTCCTTTCTGAGTTGACACACTTCCATTCTGTGACTTCACACACCTCCAATCTGACCTCACACACCTCCATTCTATGACTTCACACACCTCCATTCTATGACTTCACACACCTCCATTCTTTGACTTCACACACCTCCATTCTATGAATTCACACACCTCCATTCTTTGACTTCCCACACCTCCATTCTGTGACTTCCCACACCTCCATTCTGAGATTTCACACACTTCCAATCTGTGACTTTACACACCTCCACTCTGTGACTACACATAATTCCAT
Source organism: Megascapheus bottae (assembly GCA_024803745.1). NCBI lineage: Eukaryota > Metazoa > Chordata > Mammalia > Rodentia > Geomyidae > Megascapheus > Megascapheus bottae. Next base: position 40,529 of record JANJXV010001817.1, on the reverse strand, counting down.
TTTGTGATTTCACACACCTCCATTCTATGACTTCACACACCTCCATTCTATGACTTCACACATCTCCATTCTATGAATTCACACACATCTATTGTGACTTCACACAACTCTATTCTGTGACTTCACACACATGCCTTCTGTGCCTTCACACACCTCCATTCTATGACTTCACACCTCCATTCTATGACTTCACATCTCCATTCTATGACTTCACACACCAACATTTATGAGGTCACACACCTCCATTCTGTGACTTCACACACCTCCATTCTGACATCACACACCTACATTCTATGACTTCACACACTTCCATTCTATGACTTCACACACCTCCATTCTGTGACTTCACTCACCTCCATTGTGAGTTCACACACCTCCATTCTGTGACTTCACACACCTTGATTCTCTGACTTCACACACCTCCATTCTACGATTTCACACACCTCCATTCTGTGATTTCACACATCTCCATTCTATGATTTCACACACCTCCATTCTGTGACTTCACACACCTCCATTCTGAGTTCACACACCTCCATTCTGTGACTTCACACACCTCCAATATATGACTTCACACACCTCCATTTTGTGACTTTTCACACCTCCATTCTATGACTTCACACACCTCCATTCTATGACTTCACACACCTACATTGTGACTTCACACACCTCCATTCTCTGACTTCACACACCTCCATTCTGAATTCACACATCTCCATTCTGACTTCACACACCTCAATTCTGTTACTTCACACACCTCCATTCTATGAATTCACATACCTCATTTCTGAGTTGACACACCTCCATTCTGTGACTTCACATACCTCCAATCTGACTTCACACACCTCCATTCTATGACTTCACACACGTCCATTCTGTGACTTCAAAAACCACCATTCTATGACTTCACACATTTCCATTGTGACTTCACACACCTCCATTCTTTGACTTCACACACCTCCATTCTATGAATTCACACACCTCCATTCTTTGACTTCACACACCTCCATTCTGTGACTTCCCACACCTCCATTCTGAGATTTCACACACTTCCAATCTGTGACTTTACACACCTCCACTCTGTGACTACACACAATTCCATTTTGTGATTTCACACACCTCCATTCTATGACTTCACACACCTCCATTCTATGACTTCACACATCTCCATTCTGTGAATTCACACACCTCCATTGTGACTTCACACAACTCTATTCTGTGACTTCACACACATGCCTTCTGTGACTTCACACACCTCCATTCTATGACTTCACACCTCCATTCTATGACTTCACATCTCCATTCTATGACTTCACACACCAACATTTATGAGGTCACACACCTCCATTCTGTGACTTCACACACCTCCATTCTGACATCACACACCTACATTCTATGACTTCACACACTTCCATTCTATGACTTCACACACCTCCATTCTGTGACTTCACTCACCTCCATTGTGAGTTCACACACCTCCATTCTGTGACTTCACACACCTTGATTCTCTGACTTCACACACCTCCATTCTACGATTTCACACACGTCCATTCTGTGATTTCACACATCTCCATTCTATGATTTCACACACCTCCATTCTGTGACTTCACAAACCTCCATTGTGAGTTCACACACCTCCATTCTGTGACTTCACACACCTCCAATATATGACTTCACACACCTCCATTTTGTGACTTTTCACACCTCCATTCTATGACTTCACACACCTCCATTCTATGACTTCACACACCTACATCGTGACTTCACACACCTCCATTCTCTGACTTCACACACCTCCATTCTGAATTCACACATCTCCATTCTGACTTCACACACCTCAATTCTGTTACTTCACACACCTCCATTCTATGAATTCACATACCTCATTTCTGAGTTGACACACCTCCATTCTGTGACTTCACATACCTCCAATCTGACTTCACACACCTCCATTCTATGACTTCACACACGTCCATTCTGTGACTTCAAAAACCACCATTCTATGACTTCACACATCTCCATTGTGACTTCACACACCTCCATTCTATGAGTTCACACAGCTCCATTCTGACTTCACACACCTCCATTCTATGACTTCGTACACCTCTATTCTGACTTCACACCCCTCCATTCTGTGACTTTACATACCTCCATTCTTTGACTTCACACCCCTCCATTCTGTGACTTCACATACCTCCATTCTTTGACTTCACACCCCTCCATTCTGTGCCTTCACACACCTCCACTCTGTGAGTTTACACACCTCCATTATGTGACTTCACACACCTCCCTTCTGTGACTTCACACACCTCCATTCTATGACCTCACACACCTCCATTCTAAGACTTCACACACCTCCATTCTATGACTTCACACACTTCCATTGTTTGACATCATAGAACTCCATTTTTTGACTTCACACACCTCCGTTCCATGAATTCACACACCTCCATTCTATGAGTTCACACACCTTCATTCTTACTTCAGCAACATCCATTCTATGACTTCAGACACCTCCATTCTATGACTTCACACACCTTCATTCTTACTTCAGCAACATCCATTCTATGACTTCACAAACCTCCATTCTGTGACTTCACACACCACCATTCTGGGTTCACACACCTCCATTCTGTGACTTCACACACCTTTATTCTGACTTCACACACCTCCATTCTATGCATTCACACACCTCCATTCTGTGACTTCACACACCTCCATTCTATGACATCACACACCTCCATTCCGTGACTTCACACACCTCCATTTTATGACTTCAGACACCTCCATTCTATGAATTCAGAAACCTACATTGTTACTTCACACACCTCCATTGTATGAGTTCACACACCTGCATTGTGACTTCACACACCTCCATTATCTGACTTCACACACCTCCATTCTGACTTCACACACATCCATTCTGACTTCACACACCTCAATGCTGTGACTTCACACACCTCCATTCTTTGATTTCACACACCTCCATTCTATCACTTCACAGACCTCCATTCTATGACTTTACACACCTCCTTTCTGAGTTCACACACATCCATTCTGTGACTTCACACACCTCCACTGTGACTTCATACACTTCCATTCTATGACTTCACACACCTCCATTCTGTGACTTCACACACCTCCACTCTGAGTTCACACATCTCCATTCTGTGTCTTCACACACCTCCATTCGTTGACTTCACACACCTCGTTATATGACTTCACACACCTCCATTCTGTGACCTCACAAACCACAAATCTGAGTTCACACCCCTCCATAGTGTGACTTCACACACCTCCATTCTGTGACTTCACACACCCCCATTCTATGACTTCATACACCTCCATTCTATGACTTCACACACCTCCATTCTATGCCTTTACACACCTCCATTCTGTGACTTCATACACCTCCATTCTATGACATCACACACCTCCATTCTGTGACTTCGCACACCTCCATTCTATGACTTCACACACCTCCATTGTATGACTTCAGAAACCTACATTGTGACTTCACACACCTCCATTCTATGAGTTCACACACCTGCATTGTGACTTCACACACCTCCATTCTCTGACTTCACACACCTCCATTCTGGCTTCACACACCTCCGTTCTATGATTTCACACACCTCCATTCTATGACTTCACAGACCTCCATTCTATGACTTCACACACCTCCTTTCTGAGTTCACACACATCCATTCTGTGACTTCACACACCTCCATTGTGACTTCATACACCTCCATTCTATGAGTTCACACACCTCCATTCTGAGTTCACACACTTCCATTCTATGACTTCACACAGCTCCCTTCTGAATTCACACACCTCCATTCTATGACTTCGCACACCTCTATTCTGACTTCACACAACTGCATTCTGTGACTTCACACACCTCCATTCTATGACTTCACACACCTCCATTCTGTGACTTCACAAACCTCCATTCTGTGACTTCACACACCACCATTCTGGGTTCACACACCTCCATTCTGTGACTTCACACACCTGGATTCTGACTTCACACACCTCCATTCTATGCATTCACACACGTCCATTCTGTGACTTCACACACCTCCATTCTATGACATCACACACCTCCATTCCGTGACTTCACACACCTCCATTTTATGACTTCAGACACCTCCATTCTATGAATTCAGAAACCTACATTGTTACTTCACACACCTCCATTGTATGAGTTCACACACCTGCATTGTGACTTCACACACCTCCATTATCTGACTTCACACACCTCCATTCTGACTTCACACACCTCCATTCTGACTTCACACACCTCAATGCTGTGACTTCACACACCTCCATTCTTTGATTTCACACACCTCCATTCTATCACTTCACAGACCTCCATTCTATGACTTTACACACCTCCTTTCTGAGTTCACACACATCCATTCTGTGACTTCACACACCTCCACTGTGACTTCATACACTTCCATTCTATGACTTCACACACCTCCATTCTGTGACTTCACACACCTCCACTCTGAGTTCACACATCTCCATTCTGTGTCTTCACACACCTCCATTCGTTGACTTCACACACCTCGTTATATGACTTCACATACCTCCATTCTGTGACCTCACAAACCTCAAATCTGAGTTCACACCCCTCCATAGTGTGACTTCACACACCTCCATTCTGTGACTTCACACACCCCCTGCTATGACTTCATACACCTCCATTCTATGACTTCACACACCTCCATTCTATGCCTTTACACACCTCCATTCTGTGACTTCATACACCTCCATTCTATGACATCACACACCTCCATTCTGTGACTTCGCACACCTCCATTCTATGACTTCACACACCTCCATTGTGTGACTTCAGAAACCTACATTGTGACTTCACACACCTCCATTCTATGAGTTCACACACCTGCATTGTGACTTCACACACCTCCATTCTCTGACTTCACACACCTCCATTCTGGCTTCACACACCTCCGTTCTATGATTTCACACACCTCCATTCTATGACTTCACAGACCTCCATTCTATGACTTCACACACCTCCTTTCTGAGTTCACACACATCCATTCTGTGACTTCACACACCTCCATTGTGACTTCATACACCTCCATTCTATGAGTTCACACACCTCCATTCTGAGTTCACACACTTCCATTCTATGACTTCACACAGCTCCCTTCTGAATTCACACACCTCCATTCTATGACTTCGCACACCTCTATTCTGACTTCACACAACTGCATTCTGTGACTTCACACACCTCCATTCTATGACTTCACACACCTCCATTCTGTGACTTCACACACCTCCACTCTGTGACTTTACACACCTCCATTCTGTGACTTCACACACCTCCATTCTCTGATTTCACACACAATCCATTCTATGACTTCACAAACCTCCATTCTTTGATTTCACACACCTCCATTCTATGAATTCACACACCTGCATTGTGACTACATACAACTCCATTCTGTGAATTCACAAACCTCCTTTCTGTGACTTCACACACCTCCATACTATGACTTCCACACACCTTCAATCTATGACTTCACAACCTCCATTCTATGACTTCACAAACCTGCAATCTGACTTCACACACCTCCATTCTCTGACTTCACACACCTCCATTCTGTGACTTCACACACCTCCATTCTGTAACTTCACACGCTTCCAATGTTTGACTTCACACACCTCCATTCTGTGACTTCATACACCTGCATTTGTGACTTCACACACCAAAATTTTGACTTCACACACGTCCATTCTTTGACTTCACACACCTCCATTCTGTGACTTCACACACCTCCATTCTATGACTTCACAAACCTCCCTTCTGTGAATTCACACACCTCCATTCTGGGTTCACACACCTCCATTCTGTGACTTCACACACCTCCATTCTATGACTTCACACACCTACATCTGTGACTTCACACACCTCCATTCTATGACTTCACACTCCTCCATTCTATGAGTTCACACACCTTCATTCTTACTTCAGCAACATCCATTCTATGACTTCAGACACCTCCATTCTATGACTTCACACACCTACATCTGTGACTTCACACACCTCCGTTCCATGAATTCACACACCTCCATTCTATGAGTTCACACACCTTCATTCTTACTTCAGCAACATCCATTCTATGTCTTCAGACACCTCCATTCTATGACTTCACACACCTTCATTCTTACTTCAGCAACATCCATTCTATGACTTCACACACCTCCATTCTATGACTTCACAAACCTCCATTCTGTGACTTCACACACCTCCATTCTGGGTTCACACACCTCCATTCTGTGACTTCACACACCTGGATTCTGACTTCACGCACCTCCATTCTATGACTTCACACACTTCCATTCTGTGACTTCACACACCTCCATTCTGTGACTTCACACACCTACTTCTATGACTTCACACACATCCATTCTTTGACTTCACACACCTCCATTTTGACTTCACACACTTCCATTCTGTGACTTCACACACCTCCATTCTGTGACTTCACACACCTACATTGTTTGACTTCACACACCTCCATTTTGACTTCACACACCTCCATTCTATGACTTCACACACCTTCATTCTTACTTCAGAAACATCCATTCTATGACTTCACAAACCTCCCTTCTGTGAATTCACACACCTCCATTCTATGACTTCACACACTTCAATTCTATGACTTCACACACCTCCATTCTGTGACTTCACACACCTCCACTCTGAGTTCACACACCTCCATTCTGTGTCTTCACACACCTCCATTCTATGACTTCACACACCTACTTCTATGACTTCACAAACCTCCATTCTGTGACTTCACAAACCTCAAATCTGGGTTCACACACCTCCATACTGTGACCTCACAAACCTCTATTCTGTGACTTCACACACCTCCATCCTATGACTTCACACACCTCCATTCTATGCCTTCACACACCTCCATTCTGTGACTTCACACACCTACATTCTATGCCTTCACACACCTCCATTCTGTGACTTCACACACCTCCATTCTATGACTTCACACACCTCCAATCTATGCCTTCAGAAACCTACAGTGTTACTTCACACACCTCCATTCTATGAGTTCACACACCTGCATTCTGACTTCACACACCTCCATTATCTGATTTCACACACCTCCATTCTGACTTCACACACCTCCATTCTGACTTCACACACCTCAATTCTGTGACTTCACACACCTCCATTCTATGATTTCACACACCTCCATTCTATGACTTCACAGACCTCCATTCTATGACTTTACACACCTCCTTTCTGAGTTCACACACATCCATTCTGTGACTTCACAAACCTCCATTGTGACTTCATACACCTCCATTCTATGAGTTCACACACCACCATTCTGACTTCACACACTTCAATTCTATGACTTCACACAGCTCCATTCTCACTTCACACTCCTCCATTCCATGACTTCACAAACCTCCATTCTGTGACTTCACACACCTCCACTCTGTGACATTACACACCTCCATTCTGTGACTTCACACACCTCCATTCTGTGATTTCACACACAATCACTTCTATGACTTCACAAACCTCCCTTCTGTGAATTCACCCATCTCCATTCTGGGTTCACACACCTCCATTCTCTGACTTCACACACTTCCATCTTTGACTTCACACACCTCCATTCTATGACTTCACACTCCTCCATTCTATGAGTTCACACACCTCCTTTCTGTGACTTCACACACCTCCATTCTATGACTTCACACTCCTCCATTCTATGACTTCACACACCTCCACTGTGACTTCAGACAAATCGATTCTGTGACTTCACACACCTCGCTTCTGTGACTTCACACACCTCCATTCTATGACTGCACACACCTCCATTCTATGACTTCCCACACCTCCATTCTATGACTTCACACACTTCCAATCTGTGACTTCACACACCTCCATTCTATGACTTCACACTCCTCCATTCTATGACTTCACACACCTGCATTCTGAATTCACACACCTCCACTCTATGACTTCATACACCTCCATTCTATGACTTCACACACCAACATACTATGACTTCACACACTTCCATTATGTGACTTCACACATCTCCATTCTGACTTCACACTCCTCCATTCTATGACTTCACACACCTCCATTCTATGACTTCACACACCTCCATTTTGACTTCACACACCTCCATTCTGTGACTTCACACACCTCCTTTCTGTGACTTCACACACCTCCATACTATGACTTCCACACACCTTCAATCTATGACTTCACGCACCTCCATTCTATCACTTCACACACTTCCAATCTATGACTTCACACACCTCCTTTCTATGACTTCACACACCTCCATTCTATGACTTCACACACCTGAATTCTGACTTCACACACCTCCATTCCATGACTTCACACAACTGAATTCTGTGACTTCACACACCTGCCTTCTGTGACTTTACACACCTCCATTCTATGACTTCACACACCTCCATTCTATGACTTCACACCTCCATTCTATGACTTCACACACCAATATTTATGACGTCACATACCTGCATTCTGTGACTTCACACACCTCCATTCTATGACTTCTCACACAACTCCATTCTGTGACTTCACACACCTCCACTCTGTGACTTTACACACCTCAATTCTGTGACTTCACACACCTCAATTCTATGATTTCACACAAATCCATTCTATGACTTAACAAAACTCCATTCTTTGATTTCACACACCTCCATTCTCTGACTTCACACACCTCCATTCTGAATTCACACATCTCCATTCTGACTTCACACACCTCAATTCTGTTACTTCACACACCTCCATTCTATGAATTCACATACCTCATTTCTGAGTTGACCCACCTCCATTCTGTGACTTCACATACCTCCAATCTGACTTCACACACCTCCATTCTATGACTTCACACACGTCCATTCTGTGACTTCAAAAACCACCATTCTATGACTTCACACATCTCCATTGTGACTTCACACACCTCCATTCTATGAGTTCACACAGCTCCATTCTGACTTCACACACCTCCATTCTATGACTTCGTACACCTCTATTCTGACTTCACTCCCCTCCATTCTGTTACTTCACATACCTCCATTCTTTGACTTCACACCCCTCCATTCTGTGCCTTCACACACCTCCACTCTGTGATTTTACACACCTCCATTCTGTGACTTCACACACCTCCCTTCTGTGACTTCACACACCTCCATTCTATGACCTCACACACCTCCATTCTAAGACTTCACACACCTCCATTCTATGACTTCACACACTTCCATTGTTTGACTTCATACACCTCCATTTTTTGACTTCACACACCTCCGTTCCATGAATTCACACACCTCCATTCTATGAGTTCACGCACCTTCATTCTTACTTCAGCAACATCCATTCTATGACTTCAGACACCTCCATTCTATGACTTCACACACCTTCATTCTTACTTCAGCAACATCCATTCTATGACTTCACACACCTCCATTCTATGACTTCACAAACCTCCATTCTGTGACTTCACACACCACCATTCTGGGTTCACACACCTCCATTCTGTGACTTCACACACCTGGATTCTGACTTCACACACCTCCATTCTATGCATTCACACACGTCCATTCTGTGACTTCACACACCTCCATTCTATGACATCACACACCTCATTCCGTGACTTCACACACCTCCATTTTATGACTTCAGACACCTCCATTCTATGACTTCAGAAACCTACATTGTTACTTCACACACCTCCATTGTATGAGTTCACACAACTGCATTGTGACTTCACACACCTCCATTATCTGACTTCACACACCTCCATTCTGACTTCACACACCTCAATGCTGTGACTCCATACGCCCCCATTCTTTGATTTCACACACCTCCATTCTATCACTTCACAGACCTCCATTCTATGACTTTACACACCTCCTTTCTGAGTTCACACACATCCATTCTGTGACTTCACACACCTCCACTGTGACTTCATACACCTCCATTCTATGAGTTCACACACCTCCATTCTGACTTCACACACTTCCATTCTATGACTTCACACAGCTCCATTCTCACTTCACACTCCTCCATTCTATGACTTCGCACACCTCTGTTCTGACTTCACACACCTGCATTCTGTGACTTCACACACCTCCATTCTATAACTTCACAAACCTCCCTTCTGTGAATCACACACCTCCATTCTGGGTTCACACACCTCCATTCTGTGACTTCCCACACCTCCATTCAGTGACTTCACACACCTCCATTCTATGATTCACACACTTCCATCTGTGACTTCACACACGACCATTCTATGACTTCACACTGCTCCATTCTATGAGTTCACACACCTACATTCTGTGACTTCACACACCTCCATTCTATGACTTCACTCCCCTCCATTCTGACTTCACACACTTCCATTTTGACTTCAAACACCTCATTTCTGTGACTTCACACACCTCCATTCTATGATTTCACACAACTCCATTCTATGACTTCACGCACCTCTATTCTATGACTTCACACACCTCCTTTCTGAGTTGACACACTTCCATTCTGTGACTTCACACACCTCCAATCTGACCTCACACACCTCCATTCTATGACTTCAAACACCTCCATTCTATGACTTCACACACCTCCATTCTGAGGCTTCACACACCTCCCCTCTGTGACTTTACACACCTCCACTCTGTGACTATACACACCTCCATTCTATGATTTCATACACCTCCATTCTATGACTTCACACACCTCCATTCTGACTTCACACACCTCCATTCTGTGACATCACACACCTCCATTCTGTGATTTCACACACAATCCATTCTATGACTTCACAAACCTCCCTTCTGTGAATTCACACATCTCCATTCTGGGTTCACACACCTCCATTCTGTGACTTCACACACCTCCATTCTGGGACTTCACACACCTCCATTCTATGACTTCACACACCTCCATCTGTGACTTCACACATCTCCATTCTATGACTTCACACTCCTCCATTCTATGACTTCACACACCTCCATTCTGACTTCACATACTTCCATTTTGACTTCAAACACCTCATTTCTGTGACTTCACACACCTCCATTCTTTGACTTCACACACCTCCATTCTTTGACTTCACACACCTCCATTCTGTGACTTCCCGCACCTCCATTCTGAGATTTCACACACTTCCAATCTGTGACTTTACACACCTCCACTCTGTGACTACACACAATTCCATTTTGTGATTTCACACACCTCCATTCTATGACTTCACACACCTCCATTCTATGACTTCACACATCTCCATTCTATGAATTCACACACCTCTATTGTGACTTCACACAACTCTATTCTGTGACTTCACACACATGCCTTCTGTGCCTTCACACACCTCCATTCTATGACTTCACACCTCCATTCTATGACTTCACATCTCCATTCTATGACTTCACACACCAACATTTATGACGTCACACACCTCCATTCTGTGACTTCACACACCTCCATTCTGACATCACACACCTACATTCTATGACTTCACACAATTCCCTTCTATGACTTCACACACCTCCATTCTGTGACTTCACTCACATCCATTGTGAGTTCACACACCTCCATTCTGTGACTTCACACACCTTGATTCTCTGACTTCACACACCTCCATTCTACGATTTCACACACCTCCATTCTGTGATTTCACACATCTCCATTCTATGATTTCACACACCTCCATTCTGTGACTTCACACACCTCCATTCTGAGTTCACACACCTCCATTCTGTGACTTCACACACCTCCAATATATGACTTCACACACCTCCATTTTGTGACTTTTCACACCTCCATTCTATGACTTCACACACCTCCATTCTATGACTTCACACACCTACATTGTGACTTCACACACCTCCATTCTCTGACTTCACACACCTCCATTCTGAATTCACACATCTCCATTCTGACTTCACACACCTCAATTCTGTTACTTCACACACCTCCATTCTATGAATTCACATACCTCATTTCTGAGTTGACACACCTCCATTCTGTGACTTCACATACCTCCAATCTGACTTCACACACCTCCATTCTATGACTTCACACACGTCCATTCTGTGACTTCAAAAACCACCATTCTATGACTTCACACATCTCCATTGTGACTTCACACACCTCCATTCTTTGACTTCACACACCTCCATTCTATGAATTCACACACCTCCATTCTTTGACTTCACACACCTCCATTCTGTGACTTCCTACACCTCCATTCTGAGATTTCACACACCTCCAATCTGTGACTTTACACACCTCCACTCTGTGACTACACACAATTCCATTTTGTGATTTCACACACCTCCATTCTATGACTTCACACACCTCCATTCTATGACTTCACACATCTCCATTCTATGAATTCACACACCTCCATTGTGACTTCACACAACTCTATTCTGTGACTTCACACACATGCCTTCTGTGACTTCACACACCTCCATTCTATGACTTCACACCTCCATTCTATGACTTCACATCTCCATTCTATGACTTCACACACCAACATTTATGACGTCACACACCTCCATTCTGTGACTTCACACACCTCCATTCTGATATCACACACCTACATTCTATGACTTCACACACTTCCATTCTATGACTTCACACACCTCCATTCTGTGACTTCACTCACCTCCATTGTGAGTTCACACACCTCCATTCTGTGACTTCACACACCTTGATTCTCTGACTTCACACACCTCCATTCTACGATTTCACACACCTCCATTCTGTGATTTCACACATCTCCATTCTATGATTTCACACACCTCCATTCTGTGACTTCACACACCTCCATTCTGAGTTCACACACCTCCATTCTGTGACTTCACACACCTCCAATATATGACTTCACACACCTCCATTTTGTGACTTTTCACACCTCCATTCTATGACTTCACACACCTCCATTCTATGACTTCACACACCTACATTGTGACTTCACACACCTCCATTCTCTGACTTCACACACCTCCATTCTGAATTCACACATCTCAATTCTGACTTCACACACCTCAATTCTGTTACTTCACACACCTCCATTCTATGAATTCACATACCTCATTTCTGAGTTGACACACCTCCATTCTGTGACTTCACATACCTCCAATCTGACTTCACACACCTCCATTCTATGACTTCACACACGTCCATTCTGTGACTTCAAAAACCACCATTCTATGACTTCACACATCTCCATTGTGACTTCACACACCTCCATTCTTTGACTTCACACACCTCCATTCTATGAATTCACACACCTCCATTCTTTGACTTCACACACCTCCATTCTGTGACTTCCCACACCTCCATTCTGAGATTTCACACACCTCCAATCTGTGACTTTACACACCTCCACTCTGTGACTACACACAATTCCATTTTGTGATTTCACACACCTCCATTCTATGACTTCACACACCTCCATTCTATGACTTCACACATCTCCATTCTATGAATTCACACACCTCCATTGTGACTTCACACAACTCTATTCTGTGACTTCACACACATGCCTTCTGTGACTTCACACACCTCCATTCTATGACTTCACACCTCCATTCTATGACTTCACATCTCCATTCTATGACTTCACACACCAACATTTATGACGTCACACACCTCCATTCTGTGACTTCACACACCTCCATTCTGATATCACACACCTACATTCTATGACTTCACACACTTCCATTCTATGACTTCACACACCTCCATTCTGTGACTTCACTCACCTCCATTGTGAGTTCACACACCTCCATTCTGTGACTTCACACACCTTGATTCTCTGACTTCACACACCTCCATTCTACGATTTCACACACCTCCATTCTGTGATTTCACACATCTCCATTCTATGATTTCACACACCTCCATTCTGTGACTTCACACACCTCCATTCTGAGTTCACACACCTCCATTCTGTGACTTCACACACCTCCAATATATGACTTCACACACCTCCATTTTGTGACTTTTCACACCTCCATTCTATGACTTCACACACCTCCATTCTATGACTTCACACACCTACATTGTGACTTCACACACCTCCATTCTCTGACTTCACACACCTCCATTCTGAATTCACACATCTCCATTCTGACTTCACACACCTCAATTCTGTTACTTCACACACCTCCATTCTATGAATTCACATACCTCATTTCTGAGTTGACACACCTCCATTCTGTGACTTCACATACCTCCAATCTGACTTCACACACCTCCATTCTATGACTTCACACACGTCCATTCTGTGACTTCAAAAACCACCATTCTATGACTTCATACATCTCCATTGTGACTTCACACACCTCCATTCTATGAGTTCACACAGCTCCATTCTGACTTCACACACCTCCATTCTATGACTTCATACACCTCTATTCTGACTTCACACCCCTCCATTCTGTGACTTCACATACCTCCATTCTTTGACTTCACACCCCTCCATTCTGTGACTTCACATACCTCCATTCTTTGACTTCACACCCCTCCATTCTGTGCCTTCACACACCTCCACTCTGTGACTTTACACACCTCCATTCTGTGACTTCACACACCTCCCTTCTGTGACTTCACACAACTCCATTCTATGACCTCACACACCTCCATTCTAAGACTTCACACACCTCCATTCTATGACTTCACACACTTCCATTGTTTGACATCATACACCTCCATTTTTTGACTTCACACACCTCCGTTCCATGAATTCACACACCTCCATTCTATGAGTTCACACACCTTCATTCTTACTTCAGCAACATCCATTCTATGACTTCAGACACCTCCATTCTATGACTTCACACACCTTCACTCTTACTTCAGCAACATCCATTCTATGACTTCACACACCTCCATTCTATGACTTCACAAACCTCCATTCTGTGACTTCACACACCACCATTCTGGGTTCACACACCCCTATTCTGTGACTTCACACACCTGGATTCTGACTTCACACACCTCCATTCTATGCATTCACACACCTCCATTCTGTGACTTCACACACCTCCATTCTATGACATCACACACCTCCATTCCGTGACTTCACACACCTCCATTTTATGACTTCAGACACCTCCGTTCTATGACTTCAGAAACCTACATTGTTACTTCACACACCACCATTGTATGAGTTCACACACCTGCATTGTGGCTTCACACACCTCCATTATCTGACTTCACACACCTCCATTCTGACTTCACACACCTCCATTCTGACTTCACACACCTCAATGCTGTGACTTCACACACCTCCATTCTTTGATTTCACACACCTCCATTCTATCACTTCACAGACCTCCATTCTATGACTTTACACACCTCCTTTCTGAGTTCACACACATCCATTCTGTGACTTCACACACCTCCACTGTGACTTCATACACCTCCATTCTATGAGTTCACACACCTCCATTCTGACTTCACACACTCCCTTTCTATGACTTCACACAGCTCCATTCTCACTTCACACTCCTCCATTCTATGACTTCGCACACCTCTGTTCTCACTTCACACACCTGCATTCTGTGACTTCACACACCTCCATTCTATAACTTCACAAACCTCCCTTCTGTGAATCACGCACCTCCATTCTGGGTTCACACACCTCCATTCTGTGACTTCACACACCTCCATTCTATGACTTCACACACCTCCATTCTATGACTTCACACACCTCCATTCTGACTTCACAAACTTCTATTTTGACTTCAAAGATCTCATTTCTGTGACCTCACACACCTCCATTCTATGATTTCACACACCTCCATTCTATGACTTCACACACCTCCATTCTATGACTTCACACACCTCCTTTCTGAGTTGACACACTTCCATTCTGTGACTTCACACACCTCCAATCTGACCTCACACACCTCCATTCTATGACTTCACACACCTCCATTCTATGACTTCACACACCTCCATTCTTTGACTTCACACACCTCCATTCTATGAATTCACACACCTCCATTCTTTGACTTCACACACCTCCATTCTCTGACTTCCTACACCTCCATTCTGAGATTTCACACACTTCCAATCTGTGACTTTACACACCTCCACTCTGTGACTACACACAATTCCATTTTGTGATTTCACACACCTCCATTCTATGACTTCACACACCTCCATTCTATGACTTCACACATCTCCATTCTATGAATTCACATACCTCTATTGTGACTTCACACAACTCTATTCTGTGACTTCACACACATGCCTTCTGTGCCTTCACACACCTCCATTCTATGACTTCACACCTCCATTCTATGACTTCACATCTCCATTCTATGACTTCACACACGAACATTTATGACGTCACACACCTCCATTCTGTGACTTCACACACCTCCTTTCTGACATCACACACCTACATTCTATGACTTCACACACTTCCATTCTATGACTTCTCACACCTATATTCTGTGACTTCACTCACCTCCATTGTGAGTTCACACACCTCCATTCTGTGACTTCACACACCTTGATTCTCTGACTTCACACACCTCCATTCTACGATTTCACACACCTCCATTCTGTGATTTCAGAGATCTCCATTCTATGATTTCACACACCTCCATTCTGTGACTTCACACACCTCCATTCTGAGTTCACACACCTCCATTCTGTGACTTCACACACCTCCAATATATGACTTCACACACCTCCATTTTGTGACTTTTCACACCTCCATTCTATGACTTCACACACCTCCATTCTATGACTTCACACACCTACATTGTGACTTCACACACCTCCATTCTCTGACTTCACACACCTCCATTCTGAATTCACACATCTCAATTCTGACTTCACACACCTCAATTCTGTTACTTCACACACCTCCATTCTATGAATTCACATACCTCATTTCTGAGTTGACACACCTCCATTCTGTGACTTCACATACCTCCAATCTGACTTCACACACCTCCATTCTATGACTTCACACACGTCCATTCTGTGACTTCAAAAACCACCATTCTATGACTTCACACATCTCCATTGTGACTTCACACACCTCCCTTCTTTGACTTCACACACCTCCATTCTATGAATTCACACACCTCCATTCTTTGACTTCACACACCTCCATTCTGTGACTTCCCACACCTCCATTCTGAGATTTCACACACCTCCAATCTGTGACTTTACACACCTCCACTCTGTGACTACACACAATTCCATTTTGTGATTTCACACACCTCCATTCTATGACTTCACACACCTCCATTCTATGACTTCACACATCTCCATTCTATGAATTCACACACCTCCACTGTGACTTCACACAACTCTATTCTGTGACTTCACACACATGCCTTCTGTGACTTCACACACCTCCATTCTATGACTTCACACCTCCATTCTATGACTTCACATCTCCATTCTATGACTTCACACACCAACATTTATGACGTCACACACCTCCATTCTGTGACTTCACACACCTCCATTCTGACATCACACACCTACATTCTATGACTTCACACACTTCCATTCTATGACTTCACACACCTCCATTCTGTGACTTCACTCAACTCCATTGTGAGTTCACACACCTCCATTCTGTGACTTCACACACCTTGATTCTCTGACTTCACACACCTCCATTCTACGATTTCACACACCTCCATTCTGTGATTTCACACATCTCCATTCTATGATTTCACACACCTCCATTCTGTGACTTCACACACCTCCATTCTGAGTTCAAACACCTCCATTCTGTGACTTCACACACCTCCAATATATGACTTCACACACCTCCATTTTGTGATTTTTCACACCTCCATTCTATGACTTCACACACCTCCATTCTATGACTTCACACACCTACATTGTGACTTCACACACCTCCATTCTCTGACTTCACACACCTCCATTCTGAATTCACACATCTCCATTCTGACTTCACACACCTCAATTTTGTTACTTCACACACCTCCATTCTATGAATTCACATACCTCATTTCTGAGTTGACACACCTCCATTCTGTGACTTCACATACCTCCAATCTGACTTCACACACCTCCATTCTATGACTTCACACACGTCCATTCTGTGACTTCAAAAACCACCATTCTATGACTTCACACATCTCCATTGTGACTTCACACACCTCCATTCTATGAGTTCACACAGCTCCATTCTGACTTCACACACCTCCATTCTATGACTTCGTACACCTCTATTCTGACTTCACACCCCTCCATTCTGTGACTTCACATACCTCCATTTTTGACTTCACACCCCTCCATTCTGTGACTTCACATACCTCCATTCTTTGACTTCACACCCCTCCATTCTGTGCCTTCACACACCTGGATTCTGACTTCACACACCTCCATTCCATGCATTCACACACCTCCATTCTGTGACTTCACACACCTCCATTCTATGACATCACACACCTCCATTCCGTGACTTCACACACCTCCATTTTATGAATTCAGACACCTCCATTCTATGACTTCAGAAACCTACATTGTTACTTCACACACCTCCATTGTATGAGTTTACACACCTGCCTTGTGACTTCACACACCTCCATTATCTGACTTCACACACCTCCATTCTGACTTCACACACCTCCATTCTGACTTCACACACCTCAATGCTGTGACTTCACACACCTCCATTCTTTGATTTCACACACCTCCATTCTATCACTTCACAGACCTCCATTCTATGACTTTACACACCTCCTTTCTGAGTTCACACACCTCCATTCTATGACTTCACACACCTCCATTCTGACTTCACACACTTCCATTTTGACTTCAAACACCTCATTTCTGTGACTTCACACTCCTCCATTCTATGACTTCACACACCTCCATTCTGACTTCACACACCTCAATTCTGTGACTTCACACACCTCCATTCTATGATTTCACACACCTCCATTCTATGACTTCACACACCTCCATTCTATGCCTTTACACACCTCCATTCTATGACTTCACACACCTCCATTCTGACTTCACACACCTCAATTCTGTGACTTCACACACTTCCAATCTGTGACTTTACACACCTCCACTCTGTGACTACACACAATTCCATTTTGTGATTTCACACACCTCCATTCTATGACTTCACACACCTCCATTCTATGACTTCACACACCTCCATTCTATGACTTCACACATCTCCATTCTATGAATTCACATACCTCTATTGTGACTTCACACAACTCTATTCTGTGACTTCACACACATGCCTTCTGTGCCTTCACACACCTCCATTCTATGACTTCACACCTCCATTCTATGACTTCACATCTCCATTCTATGACTTCACACACGAACATTTATGACGTCACACACCTCCATTCTGTGACTTCACACACCTCCTTTCTGACATCACACACCTACATTCTATGACTTCACACACTTCCATTCTATGACTTCTCACACCTATATTCTGTGACTTCACTCACCTCCATTGTGAGTTCACACACCTCCATTCTGTGACTTCACACACCTTGATTCTCTGACTTCACACACCTCCATTCTACGATTTCACACACCTCCATTCTGTGATTTCAGAGATCTCCATTCTATGATTTCACACACCTCCATTCTGTGACTTCACACACCTCCATTCTGAGTTCACACACCTCCATTCTGTGACTTCACACACCTCCAATATATGACTTCACACACCTCCATTTTGTGACTTTTCACACCTCCATTCTATGACTTCACACACCTCCATTCTATGACTTCACACACCTACATTGTGACTTCACACACCTCCATTCTCTGACTTCACACACCTCCATTCTGAATTCACACATCTCAATTCTGACTTCACACACCTCAATTCTGTTACTTCACACACCTCCATTCTATGAATTCACATACCTCATTTCTGAGTTGACACACCTCCATTCTGTGACTTCACATACCTCCAATCTGACTTCACACACCTCCATTCTATGACTTCACACACGTCCATTCTGTGACTTCAAAAACCACCATTCTATGACTTCACACATCTCCATTGTGACTTCACACACCTCCCTTCTTTGACTTCACACACCTCCATTCTATGAATTCACACACCTCCATTCTTTGACTTCACACACCTCCATTCTGTGACTTCCCACACCTCCATTCTGAGATTTCACACACCTCCAATCTGTGACTTTACACACCTCCACTCTGTGACTACACACAATTCCATTTTGTGATTTCACACACCTCCATTCTATGACTTCACACACCTCCATTCTATGACTTCACACATCTCCATTCTATGAATTCACACACCTCCACTGTGACTTCACACAACTCTATTCTGTGACTTCACACACATGCCTTCTGTGACTTCACACACCTCCATTCTATGACTTCACACCTCCATTCTATGACTTCACATCTCCATTCTATGACTTCACACACCAACATTTATGACGTCACACACCTCCATTCTGTGACTTCACACACCTCCATTCTGACATCACACACCTACATTCTATGACTTCACACACTTCCATTCTATGACTTCACACACCTCCATTCTGTGACTTCACTCAACTCCATTGTGAGTTCACACACCTCCATTCTGTGACTTCACACACCTTGATTCTCTGACTTCACACACCTCCATTCTACGATTTCACACACCTCCATTCTGTGATTTCACACATCTCCATTCTATGATTTCACACACCTCCATTCTGTGACTTCACACACCTCCATTCTGAGTTCAAACACCTCCATTCTGTGACTTCACACACCTCCAATATATGACTTCACACACCTCCATTTTGTGATTTTTCACACCTCCATTCTATGACTTCACACACCTCCATTCTATGACTTCACACACCTACATTGTGACTTCACACACCTCCATTCTCTGACTTCACACACCTCCATTCTGAATTCACACATCTCCATTCTGACTTCACACACCTCAATTTTGTTACTTCACACACCTCCATTCTATGAATTCACATACCTCATTTCTGAGTTGACACACCTCCATTCTGTGACTTCACATACCTCCAATCTGACTTCACACACCTCCATTCTATGACTTCACACACGTCCATTCTGTGACTTCAAAAACCACCATTCTATGACTTCACACATCTCCATTGTGACTTCACACACCTCCATTCTATGAGTTCACACAGCTCCATTCTGACTTCACACACCTCCATTCTATGACTTCGTACACCTCTATTCTGACTTCACACCCCTCCATTCTGTGACTTCACATACCTCCATTTTTGACTTCACACCCCTCCATTCTGTGACTTCACATACCTCCATTCTTTGACTTCACACCCCTCCATTCTGTGCCTTCACACACCTGGATTCTGACTTCACACACCTCCATTCCATGCATTCACACACCTCCATTCTGTGACTTCACACACCTCCATTCTATGACATCACACACCTCCATTCCGTGACTTCACACACCTCCATTTTATGAATTCAGACACCTCCATTCTATGACTTCAGAAACCTACATTGTTACTTCACACACCTCCATTGTATGAGTTTACACACCTGCCTTGTGACTTCACACACCTCCATTATCTGACTTCACACACCTCCATTCTGACTTCACACACCTCCATTCTGACTTCACACACCTCAATGCTGTGACTTCACACACCTCCATTCTTTGATTTCACACACCTCCATTCTATCACTTCACAGACCTCCATTCTATGACTTTACACACCTCCTTTCTGAGTTCACACACCTCCATTCTATGACTTCACACACCTCCATTCTGACTTCACACACTTCCATTTTGACTTCAAACACCTCATTTCTGTGACTTCACACTCCTCCATTCTATGACTTCACACACCTCCATTCTGACTTCACACACCTCAATTCTGTGACTTCACACACCTCCATTCTATGATTTCACACACCTCCATTCTATGACTTCACACACCTCCATTCTATGCCTTTACACACCTCCATTCTATGACTTCACACACCTCCATTCTGACTTCACACACCTCAATTCTGTGACTTCACACACCTCCATTCTATGATTTCACACACCTCCATTCTATGACTTCTCAGACCTCCATTCTATGACTTTACACACCTCCTTTCTGAGTTCACACACATCCATTCTCTGACTTCACACACCTCCATTGTGACTTCATACACCTCCATTCTAAGAGTTCACACACCTCCATTCTGCCTTCACACACTTCCATTCTATGACTTCACACAGCTCCATTCTGACTTCACACTCCTCCATTCTAGGACTTCGCACACCTCTATTCTGACTTCACACACCTGCATTCTGTGACTTCACACACCTCCATTCTATGACATCACAAACCTCCATTCTGTGACTTCACACACCTCCACTCTGTGACTTTACACACCTCCATTCTGTGACATCACACACCTCCATTCTGTGATTTCACACACAATCCATTCTATGACTTCACAAACCTCCCTTCTGTGAATTCACACATCTCCATTCTGGGTTCACACACCTCCATTCTGTGACTTCACACACCTCCATTCTGGGACTTCACACACCTACATTCTATGACTTCACACACCTCCATCTGTGACTTCACACATCTCCATTCTATGACTTCACACTCCTCCATTCTATGACTTCACACACCTCCATTCTGACTTCACATACTTCTATTTTGACTTCAAACACCTCATTTCTGTGACTTCACACACCTCCATTCTATGATTTCACACACCTCCATTCTATGACTTCACACACCTCCATTCTATGACTTCACACACCTCCTTTCTGAGTTGACACACTTCCATTCTGTGACTTCACACACCTCCAATCTGACCTCACACACCTCCATTCTATGACTTCACACACCTCCATTCTCTGACTTCAAAAACCAACATTCCATGACTTCAAACACCTCCGTTCTATGACTTCACACACCTCCATTCTGAGACTTCACACACCTCCATTCTGTGACTTTACACACCTCCACTCTGTGACTACACACACTTCCATTCTGTGATTTCACACACCTCCATTCTATGACTTCGCACACCTCCATACTCTGACTTCACACACCTCCATTCTGTGACTTCACACACCTCCACTCTGTGACTTTACACACCTCCAATCTGTGTCTTCACACACCTCCATCCTGTGATTTCACACACCTCCATTCTATGACTTCACACACCTCCATTCTATGACTTCACACACCTCCATTCTATGACTTCACACACCTCCATTCTATGACTTCACACACTTCTATTCTGTGACTAGACACACCTCCATTCTATGACTTCACACACCTTCATTCTATGACTTCACATCTCCATTCTATGACTTCACACACCAACATTTATGACGTCACACACCTCCATTCTGTGACTTCACACACCTCCATTCTGACATCACACACCCACATTCTATGACTTCACACATCTTCCTTCTATGACTTCACACAACTCCATTCTGTAACTTCACACACTTCCAATGTGTGACTTCACAAACCTCCATTCCATGACTTCATACACATCCATTCTATGACTTCACACAACTCCTTTCTTGGACTTCACAAAATTCCATTTTGATTTCACACACCTCCACTCTGTGACTTCACACACCTCCATTTGTGACTTCACACATCACAATTTTGACTTCACACACCTCCATTCTGTGACTTCACACACCTCCATTCTGAGTTAACACACCTCCATTTGTGACTTCACACACCTCCATTCTGACTTCACACACCTCCATTCTATGACTTCACACACTTCCATTCTATGACTTCACACACCTCCATTCTGTGACTTCACACACCTCCACTCTGAGTTCACACATCTCCATTCTGTGTCTTCACACACCTCCATTCGTTGACTTCACACACCTCGTTATATGACTTCACACACCTCCATTCTGTGACCTCACAAACCTCAAATCTGAGTTTACAACCCTCCATAGTGTGACTTCACACACCTCCATTCTGTGACTTCACACACCCCCATTCTATGACTTCATACACCTCCATTCTATGACTTCACACACCTCCATTCTATGCCTTTACACACCTCCATTCTGTGACTTCATACACCTCCATTCTATGACATCACACACCTCCATTCTGTGACTTCACACACCTCCATTGTATGACTTCAGAAACCTACATTGTGACTTCACACACCTCCATTCTATGAGTTCACACACCTGCATTGTGACTTCACACACCACAATTTTGTCTTCACACACGACCATTCTTTGACTTCACACACCTCCATTCTGTGACTTCACACACCTCCATTCTATGACTTCACAAACCTCCCTTCTGTGAATTCACACACTTCCATTCTGGGTTCACACACCTCCATTCTGTGACTTCACACACCTCCATTCTATGACTTCACACTCCTCCATTCTATGAGTTCACACACCTTCATTCTTACTTCAGCAACATCCATTCTATGACTTCAGACACCTCCATTCTATGACTTCACACACCTACATCTGTGACTTCACACACCTCCGTTCCATGAATTCACACACCTCCATTCTATGAGTTCACACACCTTCATTCTTACTTCAGCAACATCCATTGTATGACTTCAGACACCTCCATTCTATGACTTCACACACCTTCATTCTTACTTCAGCAACATCCATTCTATGACTTCACACACCTCCATTCTATGACTTCACAAACCTCCATTCTGTGACTTCACACACCACCCTTCTGGGTTCACACACCTCCATTCTGTGACTTCACACACCTGGATTCTGACTTCACGCACCTCCATTCTATGACTTCACACACTTCCATTCTGTGACTTCACACACCTCCATTCTGTGACTTCACACATCTACTTCTATGACTTCACACACGTCCATTCTTTGACTTCACACACCTCCATTTTGACTTCACACACTTCCATTCTGTGACTTCACACACCTCCATTCTGTGACTTCACACACCTACATTGTTTGACTTCACACACCTCCATTTTGACTTCACACACCTCCATTCTATGACTTCACACACCTTCATTCTTACTTCAGAAACATCCATTCTATGACTTCACAAACCTCCCTCCTGTGAATTCACACACCTCCATTCTATGACTTCACACACTTCCATTCTATGACTTCACACACCTCCATTCTGTGACTTCACACACCTCCACTCTGAGTTCACACACCTCCATTCTGTGTCTTCACACACCTCCATTCTATGACTTCACACACCTACTTCTATGACTTCACAAACCTCCATTCTGTGACTTCACAAACCTCAAATCTGAGTTCACACACCTCCATCCTATGACTTCACACACCTCCATTCTATGCCTTCACACACCTCCATTCTGTGTCTTCACACCTCCATTCTATGCCTTCACACACCTCCATTCTGTGACTTCACACACCTCCATTCTATGACATCACACACCTCCAATCTATGACTTCAGAAACCTACAGTGTTACTTCACACACCTCCATTCTATGAGTTCACACACCTGCATTCTGACTTCACACACCTCCATTATCTGATTTCACACACCTCCATTCTGACTTCACACACCTCCATTCTGACTTCACACACCTCACTTCTGTGACTTCACACACCTCCATTCTATGATTTCACACACCTCCATTCTATGACTTCACAGACCTCCATTCTATGACTTTACACACCTCCTTTCTGAGTTCACACACATCCATTCTGTGACTTCAAAAACCACCATTGTGACTTCATACACCTCCATTCTATGAGTTCACACACCTCCATTCTGACTTCACACACTTCAATTCTATGACTTCACACAGATCCATTCTCACTTCATACTCCTCCATTCCATGACTTCACAAACCTCCATTCTGTGACTTCACACACCTCCACTCTGTGACTTTACACACCTCCATTCTGTGACTTCACACACCTCCATTCTGTGATTTCACACACAATCCCTTCTATGACTTCACAAACCTCCCTTCTGTGAATTCACACATCTCCATTCTGGGTTCACACACCTCCATTCTCTGACTTCACACACTTCCATCTTTGACTTCACACACCTCCATTCTATGACTTCACACTCCTCCATTCTATGAGTTCACACACCTCCTTTCTGTGACTTCACACACCTCCATTCTATGACTTCACACTCCTCCATTCTATGACTTCACACACCTCACTGTGACTTCAGACAAATCGATTCTGTGACTTCACACACCACGCTTCTGTGACTTCACACACCTCCATTCTATGACTTCACACACCTCCATTCTATGACTTCCCACACCTCCATTCTATGACTTCACACACTTCCAATCTGTGACTTCACACACCTCCATTCTATGACTTCACACTCCTCCATTCTATGACTTCACACACCTGCATTCTGAATTCACACACCTCCACTCTATGACTTCATACACCTCCATTCTATGACTTCACACACCAACATACTATGACTTCACACACTTCCATTATGTGACTTCACACATCTCCATTCTGACTTCACACTCCCACATTCTATGACTTCACACACCTCCATTCTATGACTTCACACACCTCCATTTTGACTTCACACACCTCCATTTTGTGACTTCACACACCTCCTTTCTGTGACTTCACACACCTCCATACTATGACTTCCACACACCTTCAATCTATGACTTCACGCACCTCCATTCTATGACTTCACACACCTCCATTCTATGACTTCACACACCTGAATTCTGACTTCACACACCTCCATTCTATGACTTCACACACCTCCATTCTATGACTTCACACCTCCATTCTATGACTTCACACACCAACATTTATGACGTCACATACCTGCATTCTGTGACTTCACACACCTCCATTCTGACATCACACACCTGCATTCTATGACTTCACACACCTCCATTCTATGACTTCACACACAACTACATTCTATGACTTCACACACCTCCACTCTGTGACTTTACACACCTCAATTCTGTGACTTCACACACCTCAATACTATGATTTCACACAAATCCATTCTATGACTTAACAAACCTTCATTCTTTGATTTCACACACCTCCATTCTATGACTTCACACACCTCAATTGTGACTTCACACAACTCCATTCTGTGACTTCACACACCTGCCTTCTCTGACTTCACACACCTCCATTCTAAGACTTCACACACCTCCATTCTATGACTTCACACACCTCCATTCTATGACTTCACACACCAACATTTATGACGTCACATACCTCAATTCTGTGACTTCACACCCCTCCATTCTGACATCACACACCTACATTCTATGACTTCACATACTTCCATTCTATTACTTCTCACACCTCCATTCTGTGACTTCACTCACCTCCATTGTGAGTTCACACACCTCCATTCTGTGACTTCACACACCTCGAATCTCTGACTTCACACACCTCCACTCCACGATTTCACACACCTCCATTCTCTGACTTCACACATCTCTATTCTATGACTTCACACACCTCCATTCTATGACTTCACACACCTACATTGTGACTTCACACAACTACGTTCTATCAGTTCACACACCTGCATTGTGACTTCACACAACTCCAGTCTCTGACTTCACACACCTCCATTCTGAATACACACACCTCCATGCTGACTTCACACACCTCAATTCTGTGACTTCACACACTTCCATTCTATGATTTCCCACACCTCCATTCTTTGACTTCACACACCTCCATTCTGTGACTTCACATACCTCCAATCTGACTTCATACACCTCCATTCTGTGACTTCAAAAACCACCATTCTATGACTTCACACATCTCCATGGTGACTTCACACACCTCCATTCTATGAGTTCACACAGCTCCATTCTGACTTCACACACCTCCATTCTGTGACTTCCCACACCTCTATTCTGACTTCACACACCTCCATTCTATGACTTCACACACTTCCATTGTTTGATATCATACACCTCCATTCTTTGACTTCACACACTTCCATTCCATGAATTCACGCACATCCATTCTATGTGTTCACACACATCTGTTCTATGAGTTCACACACCTTCATTCTTACTTCAACAACATCGATTCTATGACTTCAGACCCCTCCATTCTGTGACTTCACACACCTTCATTCTTACTTCAGCAACATCCATTCTATGACTTCACACACCTCCATTCTATGACTTCACAAACGTCCATTCTGTGACTTCACACACCTCCATTCTGAGTTCAGACACCTCCATTCTGTGACTTCACACACCTCCATTCTGACTTCACACACCTCCATTCTATGACTTCAGACACCTCCTCTGTGAGTTCACACACCTCCATTCTGTGTCTTCACACACCTCCAATCTGTGACTTCAGACACCTCCTTCTTTGACTTCACACAACTTCATTCTGTGACTTCACACACCTCAAATCTGAGTTCACACACCTCCATTCTGTGACTTTACACACCTCCACTCTGTGACTACACACACTTCCATTCTGTGATTTCACACACCTCCATTCTATGACTTCGCACACCTCCATTCTCTGATTTCACACACCTCCATTCTGTGACTTCACACACCTCCACTCTGTGACTTTACACACCTCCATTCTGTGACTTCACACAACTCCATCCTGTGATTTCACACACCTCCATTCTATGACTTCACACACCTCCATTCTATGACTTCACACACCTCCATTCTATGACTTCACACACCTCCATTCTATGATTCACACACTTCTATTCTGTGACTAGACACACCTCCATTCTATGACTTCATACACCTACATTCTATGACTTCACACCTCCATTCTCTGACTTCACACATCTCCATTCTGACTTCACACACCTCAATGCTGTGACTTCACACACCTCCATTCTTTGATTTCACACACCTCCATTCTATCACTTCACAGACCTCCATTCTATGACTTTACACACCTCCTTTCTGAGTTCACACACATCCATTCTGTGACTTCACACACCTCCACTGTGACTTCATACACCTCCATTCTATGAGTTCACACACCTCCATTCTGACTTCACACACTTCCATTCTATGACTTCACACAGCTCCATTCTCACTTCACACTCCTCCATTCTATGATTTCGCACACCTCTGTTCTGACTTCACACACCTGCATTCTGTGACTTCACACACCTCCATTCTATAACTTCACAAACCTCCCTTCTGTGAATCACACACCTCCATTCTGGGTTCACACACCTCCATTCTGTGACTTCACACACCTCCATTCTGTGACTTCACACACCTCCATTTTATGACTTCACACACCTCCATTCTATGACTTCACACACCTCCATTCTGACTTCACACACTTCCATTTTGACTTCAAACTCCTCATTTCTGTGACTTCACAAACCTCCATTCTATGATTTCACACAACTCCATTCTATGACTTCACGCACCTCCATTCTATGACTTTACACACCTCCTTTCTGAGTTCACACACATCCATTCTCTGACTTCACACACCTCCATTGTGACTTCATACACCTCCATTCTATGAGTTCACACACCTCCATTCTGCCTTCACACACTTCCATTCTATGACTTCACACAGCTCCATTCTGACTTCACACTCCTCCATTCTAGGACTTCGCACACCTCTATTCTGACTTCACACACCTGCATTCTGTGACTTCACACACCTCCATTCTATGACTTCACAAACCTTCATTCTGTGACTTCACACACCTCCACTCCGTGACTTTACACACCTCCATTCTGTGACATCACACACCTCCATTCTGTGATTTCACACACAATCCATTCTATGACTTCACAAACCTCCCTTCTGTGAATTCACACATCTCCATTCTGGGTTCACACACCTCCATTCTGTGACTTCACACACCTCCATTCTGGGACTTCACACACCTCCATTCTATGACTTCACACACCTCCATCTGTGACTTCACACATCTCCATTCTATGACTTCACACTCCTCCATTCTATGACTTCACACACCTCCATTCTATGACTTCAGAAACCTACATTGTGACTTCACAAACCTCCATTCTATGACTTCAGAAACCTACATTGTTACTTCACACACCTCCATTGTATGAGTTCACACACCTGCATTGTGACTTCACACACTTCCATTATCTGACTTCACACACCTCCATTCTGACTTCACACACCTCCATTCTGACTTCACACACCTCAATGCTGTGACTTCACACACCTCCATTCTTTGATTTCACACACCTCCATTCTATCACTTCACAGACCTCCATTCTATGACTTTACACACCTCCTTTCTGAGTTCACACACATCCATTCTGTGACTTCACACACCTCCACTGTGACTTCATACACCTCCATTCTATGAGTTCACACACCTCCATTCTGACTTCACACACTTCCATTCTATGACTTCACACAGCTCCATTCTCACTTCACACTCCTCCATTCTATGATTTCGCACACCTCTGTTCTGACTTCACACACCTGCATTCTGTGACTTCACACACCTCCATTCTATAACTTCACAAACCTCCCTTCTGTGAATCACACACCTCCATTCTGGGTTCACACACCTCCATTCTGTGACTTCACACACCTCCATTCTGTGACTTCACACACCTCCATTTTATGACTTCACACACCTCCATTCTATGACTTCACACACCTCCATTCTGACTTCACACACTTCCATTTTGACTTCAAACACCTCATTTCTGTGACTTCACAAACCTCCATTCTATGATTTCACACAACTCCATTCTATGACTTCACGCACCTCCATTCTATGACGTTACACACCTCCTTTCTGAGTTCACACACATCCATTCTCTGACTTCACACACCTCCATTGTGACTTCATACACCTCCATTCTATGAGTTCACACACCTCCATTCTGCCTTCACACACTTCCATTCTATGACTTCACACAGCTCCATTCTGACTTCACACTCCTCCATTCTAGGACTTCGCACACCTCTATTCTGACTTCACACACCTGCATTCTGTGACTTCACACACCTCCATTCTATGACTTCACAAACCTTCATTCTGTGACTTCACACACCTCCACTCCGTGACTTTACACACCTCCATACTGTGACATCACACACCTCCATTCTGTGATTTCACACACAATCCATTCTATGACTTCACAAACCTCCCTTCTGTGAATTCACACATCTCCATTCTGGGTTCACACACCTCCATTCTGTGACTTCACACACCTCCATTCTGGGACTTCACACACCTCCATTCTATGACTTCACACACCTCCATCTGTGACTTCACACATCTCCATTCTTTGACTTCACACTCCTCCATTCTATGAGTTCACACACGTCCTTTCTGTGACTTCACACACCTCCATTCTATGACTTCACACACCTCCATTCTATGACTTCACACACCTCCATTCTGACTTCACATACTTCCATTTTGACTTCAAACACCTCATTTCTGTGACTTCACACACCTACATTCTATGATTTCACACACCTCAATTCTATGACTTCACACACCTCCATTCTATGACTTCACACACCTCCTTTCTGAGTTGATACACTTCCATTCTGTGACTTCACACACCTCCAATCTGACATCACACACCTCCTTTCTATGACTTCACACACCTCCATTCTCTGACTTCAAAAACCAACATTCTATGACTTCAAACACCTCCATTCTATGACTTCACACACCTCCATTCTGACTCTTCACACACCTCCATTCTGTGACTTTACACACCTCCACTCTGTGACTACACACACTTCCATTCTGTGATTTCACACACCTCCATTCTATGACTTCGCACACCTCCATTCTCTGATTTCACACACCTCCATTCTGTGACTTCACACACCTCCACTCTGTGACTTTACACACCTCCAATCTGTGTCTTCACACAACTCCATCCTGTGATTTCACACACCTCCATTCTATGACTTCACACACCTCCATTCTATGACTTCACACACCTCCATTCTATGACTTCACACACCTCCATTCTATGACTTCACACACTTCTATTCTGTGACTAGACACACCTCCATTCTATGACTTCACACACCTACATTCTATGACTTCACACCTCCATTCTCTGACTTCACACATCTCCAATTTGACTTCACACACCTCAAATCTATGACTTCACACATCTCCCTTCTATGACTTCACACACCTCCATTCTGTGTCTTCACACACCTCCATCCTGTGATTTCACACACCTCCATTCTATGACTTCACACACCTCCATTCTATGACTTCACACAGTTCTATTCTGTGACTAGACAGACCTCCATTCTATGACTTCACACACCTCCATTCTATGACTTCACACCTCCATTCTATGACTTCACATCTCCATTCTATGACTTCACACACCAATATTTATGACGTCACACACCTCCATTCTGTGACTTCACACACCTCCATTCTGACATCACACACCCACATTCTATGACTTCACACATCTTCCTTCTATGACTTCACACAACTCCATTCTGTAACTTCACACACTTCCAATGTGTGACTTCACAAACCTCCATTCCAAGACTTCATACACATCCATTCTATGACTTCACACAACTCCTTTCTTGGACTTCACAAAATTCCATTTTGATTTCACACACCTCCACTCTGTGACTTCACACACCTCCATTTGTGACTTCACACATCACAATTTTGACTTCACACACCTCCATTCTGTGACTTCACACAACTCCATTCTGAGTTAACTCACCACCATTTGTGACTTCACACACCTCCATTCTGACTTCACACACCTCCATTCTATGACTTCACACACTTCCATTCTATGACTTCACACACCTCCATTCTGTGACTTCACACACCTCCACTCTGAGTTCACACATCTCCATTCTGTGTCTTCACACACCTCCATTCGTTGACTTCACACACCTCGTTATATGACTTCACACACCTCCATTCTGTGACCTCACATACCTCAAATCTGAGTTTACACCCCTCCATAGTGTGACTTCACACACCTCCATTCTGTGACTTCACACACCCCCATTCTATGACTTCATACACCTCCATTCTATGATTTCACACACCTCCATTCTATGCCTTTACACACCTCCATTCTGTGACTTCATACAACTCCATTCTATGACATCACACACCTCCATTCTGTGACTTCACACACCTCCATTCTATGACTTCAGAAACCTACATTTTGACTTCACACACCTCCATTCTATGAGTTCACACACCTGCATTGTGACTTCACACACCACAATTTTGACTTCACACACGACCATTCTTTGACTTCACACAGCTCCATTCTGTGACTTCACACACCTCCATTCTATGACTTCACAAACCTCCCTTCTGCGAATTCACACACCTCCATTCGGGGTTCATACACCTCCATTCTGTGACTTCACACACCTCCATTCTATGACTTCACACTCCTCCATTCTATGAGTTCACACACCTTCATTCTTACTTCAGCAACATCCATTCTATGACTTCAGACACCTCCATTCTATGACTTCACACACCTACATCTGTGACTTCACACACCTCCGTTCCATGAATTCACACACCTCCATTCTGTGAGTTCACACACCTTCATTCTTACTTCAGCAACATCCATTGTATGACTTCAGACACCTCCATTCTATGACTTCACACACCTTCATTCTTCCTTCAGCAACATCCATTCTATGACTTCACACACCTCCATTCTATGACTTCACAAACCTCCATTCTGTGACTTCACACACCACCATTCTGGGTTCACACACCTCCATTCTGTGACTTCACACACCTGGATTCTGACTTCACGCACCTCCATTCTATGACTTCACACACTTCCATTCTGTGACTTCACACACCTCCATTCTGTGACTTCACACATCTACTTCTATGACTTCACACACGTCAATTCTTTGACTTCACACACCTCCATTTTGACTTCACACACTTCCATTCTGTGACTTCACACACCTCCATTCTGTGACTTCACACACCTACATTGTTTGACTTCACACACCTCCATTTTGACTTCACACACCTCCATTCTATGACTTCACACACCTTCATTCTTACTTCAGAAACATACATTCTATGACTTCACAAACCTCCCTCCTGTGAATTCACACACCTCCATTCTATGACTTCACACACTTCCATTCTATGACTTCACACACCTCCATTCTGTGACTTCACACACCTCCACTGTGAGTTCACACACCTCCATTCTGTGTCTTCACACACCTCCATTCTATGACTTCACACACCTACTTCTATGACTTCACAAACCTCCATTCTGTGACTTCACAAACCTCAAATCTGAGTTCACACACCTCCATACTGTGACTTCACAAACCTCTATTCTGTGACTTCACACACCTCCATCCTATGACTTCACACACCTCCATTCTATGCCTTCACACACCTCCATTCTGTGACTTCACACACCTCCATTCTATGCCTTCACACACCTCCATTCTGTGACTTCACACACCTCCATTCTATGACATCACACACCTCCAATCTATGACTTCAGAAACCTACAGTGTTACTTCACACACCTCCATTCTATGAGTTCACACACCTGCATTCTGACTTCACACACCTCCAATATCTGATTTCACACACCTCCATTCTGACTTCACACACCTCCATTCTGACTTCACACACCTCAATTCTGTGACTTCACACACCTCCATTCTATGATTTCACACACCTCCATTCTATGACTTCACAGACCTCCATTCTATGACTTTACACACCTCCTTTCTGAGTTCACACACATCCATTCTGTGACTTCACAAACCACCATTGTGACTTCATACACCTCCATTCTGAGTTCACACACCTCCATTCTGACTTCACACACTTCAATTCTATGACTTCACACAGATCCATTCTCACTTCACACTCCTCCATTCCATGACTTCACAAACCTCCATTCTGTGACTTCACACACCTCCACTCTGTGACTTTACACACCTCCATTCTGTGACTTCACACACCTCCATTCTGTGATTTCACACACAATCCCTTCTATGACTTCACAAACCTCCCTTCTGTGAATTCACACATCTCCATTCTGGGTTCACACACCTCCATTCTCTGACTTCACACACTTCCATCTTTGACTTCACACACCTCCATTCTATGACTTCACACTCCTCCATTCTATGAGTTCACACACCTCCTTTCTGTGACTTCACACACCTCCATTCTATGACTTCACACTCCTCCATTCTATGACTTCACACACCTCCACTGTGACTTCAGACAAATCGATTCTGTGATTTCATACACCACGCTTCTGTGACTTCACACACCTCCATTCTATGACTTCACACACCTCCATTCTATGACTTCACACACTTCCAATCTGTGACTTCACACACCTCCATTCTATGATTTCACACTCCTCCATTCTATGACTTCACACACCTGCATTCTGAATTCACACACCTCCACTCTATGACTTCATACACCTCCATTCTATGACTTCACACACCAACATACTATGACTTCACACACTTCCATTATGTGACTTCACACATCTCCATTCTGACTTCACACTCCCCCATTCTATGACTTCACACACCTCCATTCTATGACTTCACACACCTCCATTTTGACTTCACACACCTCCATTTCGTGACTTCACACACCTCCTTTCTGTGACTTCACACACCTCCATACTATGACTTCCACACACCTTCAATCTATGACTTCACGCACCTCCATTCTATGACTTCACACACCTCCATTCTATGACTTCACACACCTGAATTCTGACTTCACACACCTCCATTCTATGACTTCACACACCTCCATTCTATGACTTCACACCTCCATTCTATGACTTCACACACCAACATTTATGACGTCACATACCTGCATTCTGTGACTTCACACACCTCCATTCTGACATCACACACCTGCATTCTGTGACTTCACACACCTCCATTCTATGACTTCACACACCACTACATTCTATGACTTCACACACCTCCACTCTGTGACTTTACACACCTCAATTCTGTGACTTCACACACCTCAATTCTATGATTTCACACAAATCCATTCTATGACTTAACAAACCTTCATTCTTTGATTTCACAGACCTCCATTCTATGACTTCACACACCTCAATTGTGACTTCACACAACTCCATTCTGTGACTTCACACACCTGCCTTCTCTGACTTCACACACCTCCATTCTAAGACTTCACACACCTCCATTCTATGACTTCACACACCTCCATTCTATGATCACACACCAACATTTATGACGTCACATACCTCCATTCTGTGACTTCACACCCCTCCTTTCTGACATCACACACCTGCATTCTATGACTTCACATACTTCCATTCTATTACTTCACACACCTCCATTCTGTGACTTCACTCACCTCCATTGTGAGTTCACACACCTCCATTCTGTGACTTCACACACCTCGATTCTCTGACTTCACACACCTCCACTCCACGATTTCACACAACTCCATTCTGTGACTTCACACATCTCCATTCTATGACTTCACACACGTCCATTCTGTGACTTAACACACCTCCATTCTGAGTTCACACACCTCCATTCTGTGACTTCACACACCTCGATTCTCTGAATTCACACACCTCCACTCCACGATTTCACACACCTCCATTCTGTGACTTTACACACCTCTATTCCATGACTTCACACACCTCCATTCTATGACTTCACACACCTACATTGTGACTTCACACAACTACGTTCTATCAGTTCACACACCTGCATTGTGACTTCACACAAATCCAGTCTCTGACTTCACACACCTCCATTCTGAATACACACACCTCCATGCTGACTTCACACACCTCAATTCTGTGACTTCACACACTTCCATTCTATGATTTCCCACACCTCCATTCTTTGACTTCACACACCTCCATTCTGTGACTTCACATACCTCCAATCTGACTTCACACACCTCCATTCTGTGACTTCAAAAACCACCATTCTATGACTTCACACATCTCCATTGTGACTTCACACACCTCCATTCTATGAGTTCACACAGCTCCATTCTGACTTCACACACCTCCATTCTGTGACTTCACACACCTCTATTCTGACTTCACACACCTCCATTCTATGACTTCACACACTTCCATTGTTTGATATCATACACCTCCATTCTTTGACTTCACACACTTCCGTTCCATGAATTCACACACATCCATTCTATGTGTTCACACACATCTGTTCTATGAGTTCACACACCTTCATTCTTACTTCAACAACATCGATTCTATGACTTCAGACCCCTCCATTCTGTGACTTCACACACCTTCATTCTTACTTCAGCAACATCCATTCTATGACTTCACACACCTCCATTCTATGACTTCACAAACGTCCATTCTGTGACTTCACACACCTCCATTCTGAGTTCAGACACCTCCATTCTGTGACTTCACACACCTCCATTCTGACTTCACACACCTCCATTCTATGACTTCAGACACCTCCTCTGTGAGTTCACACACCTCCATTCTGTGCCTTCACACACCTCCAATCTGTGACTTCAGACACCTCCTTCTTTGACTTCACACAACTTCATTCTGTGACTTCACACACCTCAAATCTGAGTTCACACACCTCCATACTGTGACTTCACACACCTCCATTCTGTGACTTCACACACCTCCATTCTATGACTTCACACACCTCCATTCTATGACTTCACACACCTCCATTCTATGCCTTCACAAACCTCCATTCTGTGACTTCACACACCTCCATTCTATGACTTCACACACCTCCCTTCTATGACTTAAAACACCTCCATTCTATGACTTCAGAAACCTACATTGTGACTTCACACACCTCCATTGTATGAGTTCACACACCTGCATTGTGACTTCACACACTTCCATTATCTGACTTCACACACCTCCATTCTGACTTCACACACCTCCATTCTGACTTCACACACCTCAATGCTGTGACTTCACACACCTCCATTCTTTGATTTCACACACCTCCATTCTATCACTTCACAGACCTCCATTCTATGACTTTACACACCTCCTTTCTGAGTTCACACACATCCATTCTGTGACTTCACACACCTCCACTGTGACTTCATACACCTCCATTCTATGAGTTCACACACCTCCATTCTGACTTCACACACTTCCATTCTATGACTTCACACAGCTCCATTCTCACTTCACACTCCTCCATTCTATGATTTCGCACACCTCTGTTCTGACTTCACACACCTGCATTCTGTGACTTCACACACCTCCATTCTATAACTTCACAAACCTCCCTTCTGTGAATCACACACCTCCATTCTGGGTTCACACACCTCCATTCTGTGACTTCACACACCTCCATTCTGTGACTTCACACACCTCCATTCTATGACTTCACACACCTCCATTCTATGACTTCACACACCTCCATTCTATGACTTCACACACCTCCATTCTGACTTCAAACACCTCATTTCTGTGACTTCACAAACCTCCATTCTATGATTTCACACAACTCCATTCTATGACTTCACGCACCTCCATTCTATGACTTTACACACCTCCTTTCTGAGTTCACACACATCCATTCTCTGACTTCACA
Organism: Megascapheus bottae; assembly: GCA_024803745.1. Taxonomy (NCBI): domain Eukaryota; kingdom Metazoa; phylum Chordata; class Mammalia; order Rodentia; family Geomyidae; genus Megascapheus; species Megascapheus bottae. The sequence continues at coordinate 1,826 of JANJXV010001817.1, read as the reverse complement.
CACCTCCATTGTGACTTCATACACCTCCATTCTATGAGTTCACACACCTCCATTCTACCTTCACACACTTCCATTCTATGACTTCACAATGCTCCATTCTGAATTCACACTCCTCCATTCTAGGACTTCGCACACCTCTATTCTGACTTCACACACCTGCATTCTGTGACTTCACACACCTCCACTCCGTGACTTTACACACCTCCATTCGGTGACATCACACACCTCCATTCTGTGATTTCACACACAATCCATTCTATGACTTCACAAACCTCCCTTCTGTGAATTCACACATCTCCATTCTGGGTTCACACACCTCCATTCTGTGACTTCACACACCTCCATTCTGGGACTTCACACACCTCCATTCCATGACTTCACACACCTCCATCTGTGACTTCACACATCTCCATTCTATGACTTCACACTCCTCCATTCTATGAGTTCACACACGTCCTTTCTGTGACTTCACACACCTCCATTCTATGACTTCACACACCTCCATTCTATGACTTCACACACCTCCATTCTGACTTCACATACTTCCATTTTGACTTCAAACACCTCATTTCTGTGACTTCACACACCTACATTCTATGATTTCACACACCTCAATTCTATGACTTCACACACCTCCATTCTATGACTTCACACACCTCCTTTCTGAGTTGACACACTTCCATTCTGTGACTTCACACACCTCCAATCTGACATCACACACCTCCTTTCTATGACTTCACACACCTCCATTCTCTGACTTCAAAAACCAACATTCTATGACTTCAAACACCTCCATTCTATGACTTCACACACCTCCATTCTGAGACTTCACACACCTCCATTCTGTGACTTTACACACCTCCACTCTGTGACTACACACACTTCCATTCTGTGATTTCACACACCTCCATTCTATGACTTCGCACACCTCCATTCTCTGACTTCACACACCTCCATTCTGTGACTTCACACACCTCCACTCTGTGACTTTACACACCTCCAATCTGTGTCTTAACACACCTCCATCCTGTGATTTCACACACCTCCATTCTATGACTTCACACACCTCCATTCTATGACTTCACACACCTCCATTCTATGACTTCACACACCTCCATTCTATGACTTCACACACTTCTATTCTGTGACTAGACACACCTCCATTCTATGACTTCACACACCTACATTCTATGACTTCACACCTCCATTCTCTGACTTCACACATCTCCATTCTGACTTCACACACCTCAAATCTATGACTTCACACATCTCCCTTCTATGACTTCACACACCTCCATTCTGTGTCTTCACACACCTCCATCCTGTGATTTCACACACCTCCATTCTATGACTTCACACACCTCCATTCTATGACTTCACACAGTTCTATTCTGTGACTAGACAGACCTCCATTCTATGACTTCACACACCTCCATTCTATGACTTCACACCTCCATTCTATGACTTCACATCTCCATTCTATGACTTCACACACCAACATTTATGACGTCACACACCTCCATTCTGTGACTTCACACACCTCCATTCTGACATCACACACCCACATTCTATGACTTCACACATCTTCCTTCTATGACTTCACACAACTCCATTCTGTAACTTCACACACTTCCAATGTGTGACTTCACAAACCTCCATTCCATGACTTCATACACATCCATTCTATGACTTCACACAACTCCTTTCTTGGACTTCACAAAATTCCATTTTGATTTCACACACCTCCACTCTGTGACTTCACACACCTCCATTTGTGACTTCACACATCACAATTTTGACTTCACACACCTCCATTCTGTGACTTC